>CM031611.1:4955220-4970148 GCA_018398815.1 Conus ventricosus
GATTAGGTGACTCCCTAACTATCACTCTTGCTGGCTAACTGAACATTGAGGCATTACCTCCCTGCTCTTCCAATTTTCTTCTTTTTGGATGGGGTAGGGTTGGTGGAATTCTGACAGTAAGGTGATGTACCACGCCAACTGGTGATAAGCATTTGATTGGACAGGGCAGTGTGAGAGAAACAATGGGCCCAAAGCAAAAAACAAAATTTCTTCAAAAAACTGTTAGGGCAAAAAAGTATCCTGTGTAAAGTTATATCAACAAAAACAGAATACGTTCCCATCTTCACATTTCAATGGCAATTCCAACTTCAGTGACATGTTCATGCAGTCCAACAGCCATCCTCCATCTATTACTAAGTCGTCAGTTTTGGTTTCATTGTTTAGCAAGAGCATGTTTCACATCAACGAGTGTCAGCTTGAGTCCACACAGTCCACGACACACAGGCTCACACACCCATCTCAGCATCTTCATTCATGAAAAAAAATTCTGGTTAATAAATCTGGCATTTCTAAAGCTGCTGCACTTGCTTTCATCTCATTCATAATTCAGAAACTTTCGTGTATCAATCGTTCTTTTTCCACCCTGAATTATTAATAGTACAACAACATACAGTGCACATAAGGAGTGACTGCAGGGAAAACAATTTGAGCCATCTCAAGCTGAATCTTTGAGAACACCTCGTCATTTCTCTAACATGGTAATTTTTCTGACAGACCCAAAACAACGAGTAATCAGTGTATTATGATGACTGAAAACCACAAAATAAACACGGAAACAAAGTTGTATACCTGGTGTAACTCGTACCGAAGTGTCAGCTAAAGACAAAAGAGGTGAAGGACTCTACCAAGCACTGCTGCTTATTGTCACTGCATTCCACTGCTCCGTAGATGTCCATAACAACAAACACATTCTGCACACACAGAGATAACCATCATGACAAACACATTCTGCACACACAGAGATAACCATCATGACAAACACATTCTGCACACACACAAAGATAACCATAACAACAAACACATTCTGCACACACAAAGATAACCATCATGACAAACACATTCTGCAAACACACAGTCACATAACAGTATCTATATTCTATACACACAGATGTTCATTACTGTAAACATATTCTGCACACACACAAGATATTCGTTATCGCAAGCACACTCTGCACACACAGAGGATATTCATCATTGTGAACACATTCTGCATACACACACACAAACTCAACAACACACCAAGAATACCAAGAGTTTCTCACCTTTCCAATAATTCACAAAATAAGAACAGGAAAACCAAATACATTTTGCAATTAAATGACATCATTAAGGTACACGTACCTTGGAATATTTGAGGCTGCCACTCCTAGGTCTTCACCATTTAAAACACATGCATGGTGCCATCTGAACAGCGCCGAACACCTATGCGTGATCCGACCTGACAGTAGAGAGGAAACTGTATCATTTCAATCGCCCCGCCCCCCCCCCCCACACACACTGTTCACAATTTATCCCACACCCCTACAATAATATATCATTCTGCATTATTTAAGAATAAGTTTCAAGCTACTAAAACTATGTCTGGTCACATGATATTGTCTTGTGCTATAGGTACGATGCATTATTTTGAAGTATTGTACAGTACATTATCATTTTACAATAATGACCGATTTCTGTAGTGCAGGAGAAAATGCCCATCCTGATCTTGCAAAACCCAATTTTCTCTTTTTTCTGCTTGATAAAAAATTTCTGCATACCTATCATGAAGTTTTTTTTTTGCAACATTTTTGCAAATGACAGTTCCCTTGTTCTAGAGATTTCTTTCACGGAAGCTACAAGTACTGTGATCCTACTACCCATCTGAACTATCTATTCATGCTAAAACCTGGAAATTCAACTGATCTGTTGCAGAAGTCATCCATGCATTCCTAATCTGGTTGGAAGAGTTTGAACATTGTAAACTGCTTTGACAGAGAAATAAAAGTACAGAATAACCTATGTAACAGCTCATCAACTTGCTAATAAGGATAAAAAATATATGATACAATAACTCACATATACATCAACTGATACACAATTCTACAAAACCAAGTGTAATAAAGACAAAAATACTCAAGATCAGAAAACCCTGCATAAAACATTTACATCCCCAGTAATAAAGAATAAAACAATGATCAATCATCGATGACAAAATCACAATATACACACACACACAAATCCAAAGGAACCTTTCCACACTCCAAACACCTCTCTGTCCATTGTCCCCACACACCTGCAGTCTGTCAAGGCGGGCGCATAGTTCTCCTTTATCACCTGCCCACACTTCAGGATGCTGGACCCCATAACCAGCCAAGTGACCTTGGAGGTGATGAGGTCAGCTGACACGGGCACCTGGGCTGAGGAGGTGCTGTCAGAGATGGCCATGGTGGTCAGCCCCACTCGCAGCGACCCTGACCAGTGGGAGCACATCTGGTCGACCCGAACCTGTCCAACATCAAAACAGGTACACCGCAAGGCCCAGGGTCTAGGATGGGCATAATACAAGAACTTTGGGGCTAGTTTGGTCTGTTGCACTCTGATCAAAATGAGACACCAGACATGGCAACGGAGCAGAGCAAATGTTCTTGTCCCTGTCTATTGAAATCTGGTCAACTCCACTGTCATTTAAAATTTTTTTTTTTTAAATCACACCTATCCTTAACCTATCTCCTGTTTACAGTAACACACAATGTTCATCTGTCACCAGCACACTTGGTCTAGAGCACTGTCATTAAAACAGTGAAGATCTAGGGATGGCAACCTCATACTCAAATCACATCAAATTCATATTTTTAACTGCAAATCCACCAATACTCTAAAACCACTAATCAACTTGTCGAAGGGTCAGTTTACTTTTTGTTTTTATGCCGTTTATCTGGGAGCTGTTATCTACGTGTTAAAACACAGCATTTTGAGAAGGTAACATCAGTTTTGGTGGGTGTCATGTTCTCTCCAGCACAAGCAAGAAAAATCTTTAAACACTGTTTTTTTTTGTCACCTGGTAACTGACAACAATGAGACAGGCTGTTAAACAAAACTGGGGAAAATTGAGAGGCGTTAGTACAGCACACATGAATATGAGAGAAATCAATTTAAACTCAGATGACATTAACTTTGGTAGGCCAAAAGTAGAGGGTTAGAGTAGATGTGCAAAATTACCGGAGTGCAGGCGAGTGACCTCACTAATCAGCTGCAAACATCAGCAGCACATAGGAACACACACACACATACATGTCAATCTATATCCACGACCTAAATTCGAGGGGGAAAAAATTAGTGCTTGTTGGCATTGCATCTTTTTTTTTTCTTAAAGTTATACTCCACTTTGTGCCCAGCCCACCATAAGTAATCAGGTAATCTAAACTTAATGTCTGGCATGCAGATCGTTGGGCTGTTTTTCCAATCAAACCCATAAAATCTAGCTGCAAAGCAAGGTGACTGCAGGTGGTGACTGCAGGCGGAGATCTAAACAAATTTTCAAAGCAATCATAATGACGCCATCACAAGACAGTTCGTTTGTCCACATTATTCGGTAGAGTCATGACAATTACTTTTACAATGTCCATAAAATCTAGTAATCAAAACCACACAGAAACCCATACCCGATGCCTGAAAGTTGTTTGCAACTATCTACACTGTCCCCACCACTTCACACACACACAACACACACACACACACACACCACACACACACACACACACCAACACACACCACACACAAACATCACCTTTCCAATCACAAATATAAATTGAACAACATGAGGATTTACCTCAAAAACCTCATCGTACTTCAAAGGATCAGAACTAAAGACCACCCCTTGGGAATATCCTTGAAGCCGCGTGGCGGTGCTGTTGTTGTTCTTGAGGGAAATGCTCTTGCCACAGCAACTACTGAATCGGTGCGAGGTTCCTGAAAACACACAAGTCATCCACTGTGGCCTTCAGACCAAGACACTGAGAAGGGCTACAATCGGTGCGAGGTTCCTGAAAACACACAAGTCATCCATTGTGGCCTTCAGACCAAGACACTGAGAAGGGCTACAATCGGTGCGAGGTTCCTGAAAACACACAAGTCATCCATTGTGGCCTTCAGACCAAGACACTGAGAAGGGCTACAATCGGTGCGAGGTTCCTGAAAATGCACAAGTCATTCACTGTGGCCTTCAGACCAAGACACTGAGAAGGGCTACAATCGGTGCTGACATCTTATCACACACGAAACTTGACAATGTCAAAAACATCAAATGCCATTCAACTCATCTCTTTTAATGAACAAAAAAATAACATATCTTTTCAACTGTCTTCATGGCTCTGCATGTGAGCAAATGACTGCATGCAAGCATGCATGCATGTGTGCATGTGCATGAAGGGGGTGAGTGAGTGAAGGTGAGCGAGTGTCCATCCTCTTCTCTTTTGTTTCAGTCTCAATGTCCTATTCACACAACTTGGGTACTCAAGAGGTGAAATGCAGAGGAAAAATAAAGGTCAAAAGCCTGAAGAGAGAAAAAAAAAAAGACCAGTCTTACCTTTGCTCAACAGAGAATCTAAAGTAGCTGAACACTATATTTCTTTTGGAATAAAACATCAATTTTATCTCCTCCTCTAAAGTTGTATTCTCTTCACTACCCTCTTCCCCTCCTCTCTAGCAGTATTAACATCAGAAACATTTAAGATCTCCCTCTCCTCTCTCTCTCTCTCTCTCTCTCTCTGTGTGCTTCAAGCAGTCTCTTCTATGTTAAACATGACAAAATAAGCAAAAGACAACAGCAGCAGTACCCAGTAAAGGCCAACGGACAGTAATCCACCTCACCTGTTTTGAGAACTGAAGGTGATGATGACTGCTCTGTGGTGTCTGCTGCTGTGGATCACACCACCTGAGTATCTGGGGCTCGAACCACAGACCCTGCTGAGATGGACACCTGAGCGCATAGACCATACAGGTCCACCACAGCATACACACCTGACAACAGATATGTTAATGCACATCAGAATAACATGGCAATGATTGCACGCAACAATGTAAGAAGCCACTGGCACATACAGATTACACCACGACAGCATGCATACATGTATTGGATACACTAGAGCTACCAGCTCTCAACTCAAAGCCTATGCGCATTTTAAAATAAAACCTAGGAGTACTTGTGAGTCTTGGCTTAATCCTAGGGATGACAACGTATGACAAATGACGGAGGTAAAAAAAGGAAGACTGTCTGTAGAAAAGGCTTACAGCAACATTTTTTAATAAACGTAACAAATAAAATTCTCTAGTACAACCATGGAAATAGTTAAGCCGAGCCACGGCAGTTCTGACTGCTGCATTGAGTCGCTTGAGTCAAAGTCTTCAAAAGCGTGAGACGGAAAAGCAGAAGAAACAAATTGTGCGCGCGCACCAACAAGCCCGGGTCTGTTAGCAGTCTTGTATCTGACACCCTAGAGTGTCAGGAGATAAGGGCCGAAGGGGCTTCTCGCGCTTGTACTGAAAGCGTGGAGAATAGCGAACCACACACTGCTTTGCTGTCTGTATCGCGCCTATAGTGACCAATGTTTACACAACGACTACACACAGCTAGGCGGGGGTTTAACGAGGAAAAGCGGAACTGTCTCTGTCCACAACACCCTGTGAGCTATTTCTGCGAAGGTTATTAGTGACGTCAAGTGCCAGACAGATTCACCATCCTTCGCGTGCCGGAACGAAGTGTCTTTTCAGAAGCCTTGAATTCTTACACATACACGAACGCACGCACGCCGTGCACGCCCCGGGGCGCACACACACAACACACATGCGCACACGCATGCACGCATGCGCGCGCACTCACAATATGTACATAAAGCAGAAATTTACCGTCAATACCCTCATTATGATTATTAACATTACAGATGGGGTTTAGGTATGAACTTTTAACAGCCTGACTAATGGAAAAAAACAAAACAAAAACAAGACCAGCGCTTGACGAAAACTGCTGCAACCCAAAGTCGAGTGTGTGTGTTTTTGTGTGTATGTGTGTGTGTGTGTGTGTGTGTGTGTGTGGGGGTTTTTGGGGTGTGTGTGTGTGTGTGTGTGTGGCGTGTGTGGTGTGTGTGTGCGTGTGTGTCTGTGAGAGAGAGAGAGAGAGAGAGAGAGAGAGAGGGGGAGAGAGGAGGGGAGAGAGAGAGAGAGAGAGAGAGAACGAGAAGAGGAAAGAGGGGAGAGAGGAATGGTTGAGTAAACATGACTACACAAGACACTGCACGCAAATTTACCACTTATAAAATCAATAGGGAAGAAAAGAAAACTTTGCACAGTGTACACCGGCGTGCAGCAAAAACTGAGAGAGAGAGAGAGAGAGGTGAGAGAGAGAGTGAGGAGAGAGAGAGAGAGAGAGAGAGAGAGAGAGAGAGGAGAGAGGGGAGAGTCTGACATCGAGAGAGAGGGAGGGAGAGATTGGGGGTGGGGAGGATGACTGATTGAGAATACATACATAAAGAAACAGACATGCACCGATACCTTTGAAACCCACAAAACAATAAAAGCATGCGAGAGAGAGAGAGGGAGGAGAGCGGAGGTGGGGGGGGAGGACTGATTAATAATACATATATGAAGAACTTGACATGCACAGATAGCTTTGTACATACAAAATAAAATAAAAGCATGATCAGAGAGAAATTTTTTTACATGACAATGGCTTGCACTCAAAAACTGACTCTCTCTCTCTCTCTCTCTCTCTCTCTCTCTTTTCACACAACACACACTCTCTCTCCCCTCTCATACACACACCACACACACACCACACACACACACACACCACCCACACACACTAAAAATTACATATACACGGCACACGGCATCGAGTCTGAGGCGGGGAGGGGGAGAGAGAGAAGAGAGAGAAAAGGAGAGGAGAGAGAGGGGAAGAGAGAGAGAAACTGAACTGAAACTGACGTGAAATGCATGACTTCACAGAAAAAAACAGATATCACACACACACACACACACACACACACACACACACGTACACACACACACACACACACCACACAACATATACAGGGGCACACGGCATACGAGACTGAGGTGGGTCGGGGAGGGGGGGGAAAGGGAGGGAGAGAGAGAGAGACAGAGAGAGGGGAGAGGGGGGAGGAAAAAGAGAGAGAGAGGAGAGAGGAAGGGAGGGAGAGAGGAGAGAGGGGAGGGGAGAGAGAAGCTGAATTGAAACTGACGTGCATGCATGACTTAACAGAACAAAACAGATCACACACACACACCACACCACACACACACCACACTGACTCCACACACACACACACACACAAAACTCCACACACTCACACACAACGCACACACACCACACACACACACACACACACACACACATGTGTACTCACGATCCTTGAAGGAAAGCCATGGTTCTGTGTCAATATCCACTTCTCTTTCACATAACTGTCACTACACTTTTAACACAACACAAACTGTCTTGTCTGAAACATGCCCTCGTGGTGTGTCCTACACTCTCAGATCAGCGGCTTGTGTTACAGAATAGTGTGACACTGACAGGGCTTTTGCTTTTGTCCCCTCTCCTCTCTCAAACCGCCCCCCCCCCCAAACCCCGCCCCCCCCACACTTTAACATGGGTACACTTTGCCCGTTTGAAAAAAAAATCTAAAACAAAAACTATAGTTGATGTTCTAGTTACTCTCACTTAATGTAATAATTTTAAACCTATATTTATCAATATATGCATTTAAACTTGGAAAATTTAAAAAGGGAATATTTTCTAGCTATTATTACACCCATTACAAACATGCAATTTCAACTTGTATCAGTGAACATTTTGTCAACTTGAAAGTAACATTATAATGCTCTTACGTTCTATAGGATGATTATGTACATAATTATTTTGTGTCAATTGGGATTGTACTTATGTATGCTTTTTCTTTCAACAAATCTTACGTATATGAATTTTTTATACCTGTCTCTCTCTCGCTCTGAAATGGATGATCTGCAAAAGTCTGCTGGGAAACATATACTTAGAATTTTGTTCAGTGACAAAATATAAAGATGCTTAGGGAAAGAATGTACAAACTGACAATTACAAAACGTTTCCCGTAATCAGTGCTGTGTTTTTTTCTCACCTCTCTCTCTCTCACACACAAAACACACACACCCCCGCACGCATGCACGCACGGGACGCACGCACGCACGCACACACACACACACACACACACAAAACACCCTAATGGTACTACCAACAATACACTTTAATTTGAATTTGCCGATAGAAATAGTAGGGAGTGATTGGAAATGAAGTATTATTTTAATTATAATAATTAAATTTACTTATTATTGTTATGCCTACTACCATTACTGTTATCAGAGTATTATTTTGCTTGTAAGTAAATATGTTATCCTCTACGTTTCCCTTAATTAGGCCTACGTTGCTCTACATGCAACCCTAGTACATTAAAATGTTTGCAACAATGAAGAAATATGTATATAATACAACGGTTTTGGGAAATACGGCCCCTTTACAAAAGCTAACTAACTTTTCATTCACAAAGATTTTTGCCAACGCCTGGCCTACTTCGGCCAAAGATAGTTCGCCTCCACCTCCGTCTTTGCATTCGGCTTACCAGGCCAACGACGCATGCGGCGCCGCGCGCACAGGCTATAGGTTTCGCCGGTCGCAAAGTTCTGTCAGAAAGTTTTAAACCAAACTTAATTATGGTACTCACAGAGAAGACTGAAATGCCAGCTTTTGTCACACTCTCAAGTACTCACTGCGCCATTGCTCTCATACGGAAATTTTTAGTTAAAAAACCTTGTTTCAGTAAAATATAAATTAAAGTGTTGCACCAGTCTCGAAGCGTCCCAAAAAAACCAGGTCTGGCCATGCGGTGGCTGACTAGTTAGGGCCTAGCCGGAGTCGAAGGCAAAGCGTTGAGCGAACTTAATGCAGTTGCTCTGAGTGTGCGGCGCCGCCGTGGAGCCACAGAGGGAAAATGCAATGAACATCAGACTGCAAGAGCAGTAAGCATTTCTTTTTTCCCTTTTTTCTTTTTCACGTTTGTGCATTGGTTATAGAATGAAAAAGTGGGCTACAGCCCATCTTTGAAAGGAACAGCAATGACAGGTTGATGAGACTGTCATCAAGCGCATCTCAGCAATGCCTTGCCAGAATTCAGCCCAACAGATATCAATATTGGTCACAGCCTGCACCAGTTTGCCTCAAGGCTATGGCTTGGCAAGGTATCAAATTCAAAAACCCCAAACATAATGCACATCTTGGCAGATGACATCCCCTGGGAGAAAAAAAATCCCCGTAAACACTAAATTCAGCCATGAGTGTACTTGTGTTATTAAATTCCTGCCATACCTGCAGGATTATCCGTTTCAGGCGACTCCCTGGTCCACACCATCACGAAAGAAGTGGAGGGTGCTGTCTGAACAGCGCATCATGCCAATGCGGGTTCCCACTGTGATCGTGTCAAGGTCAAGGGCATAGCCGTTTTTGTATTGTGGCCCCGTCCCTTTCATGATGGCTGCCCCACTGAAATTGATGGCACATTTCAATGCAGTTTTTCATACATACCAAAAGATAAACTTTCCACAGGCGATCTTTTAGATTTAACAAACTCATACTTTCTTCCCCGTTTCATCTAGGGTGAAACCAATTTTTAAAAAACAAACAACCGGGAAGAAAGGAGATCCTGGGGGCTGTTTTTAGGCCCCCCCTGGCTGGGTCAAAGGGCTTTGCTCGTTGCTGGAATCAGTGGATAACCCCCTCCCCCAACCCCCCACCTGTAGCTGAAGACTTTTGGCATCTTTGACAACATAGTTTAAGAATCGGAGGCAGCTTACGGCGGTTTTTTATGTAGCAATCCGCAAGACCCCCCACTGTTACCAACCGAAAGATGCTGGTGAACAGAATACAATGTTTTCACTCAACACAAACTGCTGGGGGGGCCCAAACCCGCAGGAGCTGGGCATGTTTAGTTTTTAGTTAACCATATGTATATGTTTAGCAGTACTTAAAATTGAGAAAACTGCCCATTTTGACACACTTTTAGAGAACAGAGCCACAGAATTTCAAACCACCACTCCCCTCCTTATTTCATGATGGACTGACAAGGAAAAGATGAGCATAATGAAGAAGGCAAGGAGACAACTCACTGAAAAGCTGTCATTTCATTCCTCTCTCTTCGCAGAATCCTGGAACACTCAAAATATGTCTGTACCTTTGGGCCTGGTTTGGGCCAAGGTCTTTCAGAGTTCCTTCTCAGATTTCCAACAAGATGCGAAGCATATAAAGTACTCCCAGTTTTCAAAACCGCTTAAAATCGCCAAGTGCTTTGTTTAGATATAAAAACAAAGGCAAAATAACGGTTTTAAAGGGTTTTTTAACCATGTACACTTTTGAAACTGGTATTTTAGTCCTCACTGGCTAAGCCTGTTTACATACCAAATTTCATCCAAATCGACAATATGTCAAGAATAACGGTTTTTTAAACGGTTAGATTTTGAAACACTGCATGAAGTGCCATTTGTGTGTGATAACCTTTCTATATACAAAATTTCATTAAAACTCACCAATATATAAAAAAAATAACGGCAAAATAACGGTTTTAAAAACGCTTATATAACCGATATACACTTTTGAAACCGGTATTTTAGTCCTCACTGGGCTAAAGTCAGTGTACATATCAAATTTCATCCAAATTGGACAATATGTCCAAAATAACGGTTTTTAAACGTCAAATTTTGAAACACTATATAGAAATGTCATTTGTGTGTGATAACCTTTCTATATACCAAATTTCATTAAAATCCACCTATATATAAGAAATAACGGCAGAATAACGGTTTTTAACTGTTGTTTAATCCATTTTCAGCATTACATCACTTACATATGGACAGAGGCTCCGATTTGTCACAAGATCATCCAAACCGCTTATAAATCGGCCAAGTACTTTCTGAGATATGCCGTAAAGAAGAAAAACCGTTACAGGCCGTTACAACCGTTAGTAACGGCTATAACGGGGCAAACTAAAACATCAGGCATCATCCGTGACCCATAATGAACGTAACTGCTCATTTTCATAAAGGTCGCCAAGTACTTTCTGAGATATTCCATAAAGAAGAAAAAACCGTTACAGGCTGTTACAGCCGTTAGTAACGGTTATAACGGTAAACTAAAACATCGGGCATTATTTGTGACCCATAACGAACATACCTACAAATTTTCAGAAAGATTGGCCGAGTACTTTCTGAGATATTCCATAAAGAAGAAAAACCATTACAGGCCGTTACAGCCGTTAGTATCGGCTATAACCAGGTAAAGTAAAACATCGGGCATCATCCGTGACCCATAATGAATGTAACTGCTCATTTTTACAAAGATCGGCCAAGTACTTTCTGAGATATTCTGTAAAGAAGAAAAACCGTTACAGGCCATTACAGCCGTTACTAAGGCTGTTACAGCCGTTACTAACGGCTGTAACGTAAACTAAAACATCGGCATCATCTGTGGCCCATAATGAACATACCTACAAATTTTCAGAAAGATCGGCCCAGTAGTTTTGTCTGGAGCGAGTGGAACACATTTTGACCACGGACACACAGACACACACACACACACACACACACAGACAGCATTTCTTCATTCCCATTCCAAAGTAATCCCTGTTCTATAAGAACTGGGAGTACAAAAACACTACAAATGTGTCTTTACCTCTTCTGACTGCAAACACAGTTGGTCTATGTTGCAGTCTCCACCATCTTAGTCTTTCATTCTTACTGCTCGCTCTTTCACTTTGTGATCCATGATCAGTATGAACTTCTCTGACCCTGGCTTCGCAATGAAAAAAAATCACTCAACATTTCTGTGAACTGATGAGGTTCAAGTAAAGGGAAGTAGTCATATGAAACCTCACCAATAATAGAAATCAGTCTGTGGTTGTTTCATCTAAACTTCCATTCTTGATTTATAAGTAATCATACGGCCGAAACATTCAAGTTCACAATGCTTTAGAAATAAATAAGTGAAATTTCAGACGAAGAGAATGCCAAAATAGATTTCGCAGCTTCTTCCAAACAGGTCAAAGTTCAGTCGGTCTAGTAGTATATCTCTGAGGAGCAGTTAAGAATCAGATCTCAGGTCATCATAACTCGGCAAACCAATCGTGGATTGCAGGCTTCAGTTAGGAAAGAAACAAACTCATTGATGGTTCACAACGTTGATTTGCTAATCAATGATTGGATTGATTTGAACCACTTTGAGGCTTGGTTTGCGCCAATGTTATAAAAAAAAAACGAAACACTGAGTGTAGTAACCCTGTTATGCAATTTCAAATCAAAATGAGTTAGGGCCAGAGAATGGTTTCAAATACACAATCTCTCTTGCCTATCAGGCACACAGTGGCCGGTAAACCTACGTGCACTCTTATCATTCCAGTTCATATTCTCTGTTCAGTCTCTCACTCATAAGCATGGGTACATACACAGGTCTGAAGGACAGGCAGTGTGTATGCCTGTGCAAATGTGTGCACATACACATGCATGTGTGAAAACTTTTTGTAAGCTTTGGCATAGTAATGACAAACTGTATGATCCATACATTGGGTGTGTGTATGTGTTTGTGTGTGGGTGTTTCCGTGTACATGTGTGTCTAAGAACATGTGAACCGGCACAAATGCCTGTGTGTAAATGAGGAGTCACTTGCTGGTGCATGAGTGTCACCTGAGCATCCAGGTGTCGTACTGAATGTCAGTCATGGTGCTGGGGAAATCGATGTCTTCAGGTTTCACCATAGTCACACCTGCCAGTACAACTGAAAGGTTAAAATGATACACCTGTCATCACAACACAACACAACACATACACATCCACCTTTCAACACACCTGAAAGGTTCAATTAACACACCTACATTCTCCTAGCATAGTAAAAGACACATCTTACAACACCATTAAAAGGTAACACTGCTTACGTACAAAATGGTACAGAGCTCAAGCACACACCTTTCAAATGACACATGTTCATGATCAATGTCTGGAGGAATCCTAAACATCCTAATACATCTGAAAAGATAAAAAGACCTCCATCATCCCAACACAGTAGAAATGAGGACACAGTTAACAATGTCACAATTTGCAGTACAACTTTAAATTTGGAGATGAATTCCAACAAGAGATCCTGACTTATGATAAGCTCTTTTCAAAGCATCTCGGTAAATTACAGTAATAATTCAGTTCATCTTGAAACAGCCCCCTCCCCCTCTTCCCAGGATTACCACAGAAATAAACTTCTGCCTTTCCTCTTTCTTGCTAGTAATGTACTGACAGATATCTCCCAGAAAATATGAATATCAAAACCAACATCATCGAACACATCAAAGAAAAACAACATTTCCATGCACGTAAGAAAAGTTAACACTGCATACCCTCTAACATTATAATAAAGAAATGCAGTCTTTCAGCATGACACAGAATGATACGGGGCGCGCGCGCACACACACACACACACACACACACACACACACACACACACACACACACACATACACACACACACACACACGCGCACAGCGCATGTGCGCACACACACACACACACACACACACACACACACACACACACACAAAGGGTTCACACATTTCTATCAAATGAAGTTTTCAAGAACTCTTCTAGACCAGGGTTGCAAAACTGATAAAAACTGCCAAAAATAGTAAGCACCACATGGAGCGCATACTTAATAAAAGCAGTCATATGAAGACCATAATGATGTAACTACAACAGGTGACACTGCATTTCAATCACAGACACATTGTGCGTCCGAGTTACAAATAATGGGATGTTTCAGTGTTGCCATCCATTTCATTTTTGTAATGTTCCCGTTTCCCTATAATTTTGGATGAACAGAGGTGGCAGCATCTAAAATGCATAAAAACATACACCTTCTGATCCATTCTGTCACAAACGGCAAAAGAAACAAACTGCGGCGTTACTGAAACAAGACAAAAACGCAGAAGAGCACACAAAACAAAGTGTGAAGTAACGACGATTTAAATGCACGACACAAAACAGGACAAGAAATTTTCGGCAAAATGCCTTCCTCAGCGACAAAAAAATACAGACATAAACATGCACAATACTCCCCTTGTGAAGCCAAAGTGGTGAATGAAGTAGACAGAGGGACAGTGGAAGAGAGGGTGAGTAGAGTTCGAAGAATAGGGCACGAGGAAAGAGGTAGAGTAAAGTGAGGAGGAGGAAAAGGAGAGAGGGAAAAGAGAGAGAGAGAGAGAGAGAGAGAGAGAGAGAGAGGGGGGGGGGGAGGGAGAAAGAGAGGGGAGAGACAGAGAGAGAATGGAAGTGGAGGAAGAGTGGGGAATAAGAGAGAAAGAGAGGGGAAGGAGAGTGAGTGGAGGGGGAGGGGTGTGATGGTATGTAGTGGGTGTGTTGCATATGAATGAAATGAACAAGAGAAAGCACAATAAATAAGATACAATATACCGAAAAATAATTTAAATGACAAGGGAGGGGGGGGGGGGGAGAGAAGGGGGTCAGCCGCCTAAAGCATCCGACCCAAGTCTGACCCAAGGGTAGGTTGCCCTACCCAAGCACCAAGGGGTGAGAGGGAAAACGGAGAACCCCGAGAAAAAACCCACTACCAGACGCAGCTAAGAGCTGCAAGGCTCACCCCCCCACACACACACACACAAAAAAAAAAAAAAAAACACTGCCCCGGGCAAAGCCCACACACACACACACAACACACACAACACACACACACACAAAAGTGCGCGCGTGCCCGCAAACACGTACGCACACACACACGCCAATAACGCACACACTGGGGGGGTCACAAGGAATAATGGGAATGACAAAAAAAAACTAAGACACTAAGAAAAAAAACAATGG
>CM031611.1:4980093-5003155 GCA_018398815.1 Conus ventricosus
CATTAAACACTTCCTTTTCAGCAGAAGACTGTCCATAAATAAAATGTAGAAGGCAGTTACAAAATTATTCTGCTGTCAAAGATAAGTATATTGTCAATCTTTCAGATATATTAGTTATTACTAATTGACTAATGGCTCTCTCAATGGAGAACATCAACAGATTTCACAACTCCCACAGGCTTTTACACAACACATCAAAAATCCTGAACTTCACACAATCGGAAACACATCAATTTCCCCAAAGCATGTCATCATACAGTACAAGCAGCTCCAGACTTATCCTGAAAAATAATGATGATTTCCTAAACATAAAATAGTTATACAGGACAAATATAAGTTGCTGACACAAAAGCAACTTGCGAAGCAATCTTTGACCAGTTCTGGAAAGGCGCTGTTGGGGGAAAACCTGTGCACACATACTTTAAAGAAATATATAATCCGACCTTATTCCTGCCGTGAAGAGGGAAGGAACCGGGCGGTAGTCCGTACCGCAGAAGACAACACACCACAACACAAAGTCCAATCATGTGCTGTGCAAAAGAGAGAAAGTAGGTCACTGAGTTACAAGTAGCCCACTCCTGCGACTAGGCACCAAGGGAGGGGTAGGGGTGTAGATCGACATCTTCTCACTGAAGCGTAGTGAAGGTGAAGGAAGCTGGCCCGGTGTACACAGCTCTCGAAAGAAGAAGGACCACCAAACTGGGTCAGGCGACTGGGGGGAAAATGTCGGCTGCTACCGCTCAGGGAAGTGGGAGGCAGCTCAGAGACAGCCCGCAGCGCTCACCAGGGTGGACCCTCGTCCCGGTCAAGGTCTAACATCAGAGCACCGTGATAAAATAATCCCTCTAGGAGGGGATTAAGGAAGAATCATGCGCTGGACAGCGAGTGACGGCGCGTCTGACAGCGGCAGTGGTCTGGGCTCGTCTGTTCGAAATGAGAAGAGTTCACTGACCGAACAAACTAACTATAAGGGAGGTAATCCTAGTCCCTTACGTCATTATACAAGTGGCCGATGCGCCGATCGTGCCTGTGACGGTGGGTAATTTCTGAATGACTTGATGGAACATAGTCCACAAACAGGACATATCAGTGTAAACACAGCAAAAAGACTTAGGATTATAAACTGTACTATGTATTTATATCCCAGTTCCGAAATTGCATAGGATATATTCATTTTAGTGGCAAAAATGTTTTCACAGTATAGCTCATGAACTGCTTAAAGTGATGTTAATTATGAGTATAAACATGATGTCAACCATCAGTCCCATGTTGCTTTGAAAGATACTAGCTTGTATCTTTGATATTTTCCGTTCCATTCTATGTGACAGTGAATATATTGAACAAGGATGACTGCTGTTATTGGTTATATATATCATGTTCTTTTGAATTTTCTTTTAATCAAAATGGATTTTGGTCTTAATAGTGTTACATAGAAATCTCAAAAAGTATTTGTTTCTCAAGTATTAGTAATGAACATTGTTTTGATTTTATTTGTGATGCTGATGTGACACTCCTTGACAATTTACAAAGTGATGATTCCAGGAAATTTGAGAGTGGTTTGTGTGTGTTGTGTATGAGAGTGAGTGAGCGAAATTTGCGGACAACAGTTAACAGGAACAGTAACTCTTGTGCCTGTGGTGACTCGATTACTGAATTAGATACCTGTAGCTCTTTTTTGTAATATGTCCCGTTCTGTGAGCTCTGTGTCTGCCTTTGCGTTAAGCGAATGTGTGCAGCAAGCAGCATTCATTAGGAGTGATGGGCCTGTAATTGTCCCAGCATGAGAGGCACTTTTCATGGTTATTGTTCACTGTGTCATTTAAGATCTTTCAGGGACAGCAGTTTTTTCCCCCCATAGAATGAAAAGTCATACATGCACATTTTTACATATGCGCTAACAGGCACACTTACAGCACTTGTATTTACATGCACACACATACGTACACACTCATAAAAGCATGTCCATGTGTGTTCTCCCATACATAGATATAGACACATGTAAGTTCAACACAAAAACACTTTTCAAAGTTTCTTTTTCTTTTAATCATTTTTATTGTGTATTGATAACATGTGACTATATCTCTGTTCTTGTAAAAAAAAAAAAGTTCAGTTTAAGTTGATTGTGTATTTGTGACCTGATGTTAGCCTTTGTTGTATATGGTTTGTAGTTTGTGTATATGCACAGTTTATGTGTTGAGTGTGTGAGTATGTGTGTGTGTGTGTGTGTGTGTGTGTGTGTGTGTGTACATGCAGAAAATGTGAAGAGTCCCAGTAATGGAGTCAAGTACTGCGTTCCTGAAATGATGTCACTATCAGACCTGCCAAGAACTCTGGCACTGAGGTGTGAAAGAAGAGAAGTTCTTGTCTAAGCAGTTGTACCAGGTGAGATGTGTGAAAGAGAGAATCTGTCTAAGCAGTGTACGTGATGGAACTGAGTGTGAAGAGAAAGTTCTTGTCTAAGCAGTTGTACCAGTGATGGGAACTGAGGTGGAAGAAAAAGTTCTTGTCTAAGCAGTTTAACCAATATGGAACTGAGGTAAAAGAGAAAGTTCTTGTCAAGCAGTTGTACCAGTATGAACCGAGTAAAATCAGACAAAAACTTTTAAAAAACAACAACGAAATATTTGCGAGCGTAGTTAACTAAAATGATAAATTGGCATTAACTTTAAAACCATGCATATAAAACATTCACAGCATCAGTATATTATTGGTTAAGTAAACATGCCACAGACATAGACAAATGGATTATTTTCCTCTTTTTTTTTTTTTTATTGGGAAGGAGGGGATGTGTGGTGTTTTTAAGCATTTTTGTTTTTTTAGGAAACGGCTTCTGTCTCCCACCTGATTGGCCTTTGCGTCGGCTGGGTTTTATAAGCAACTTTATCTTATCTCTATCTCCCTTTGTTTTGCTCATGTTTTTAAAAACATGATGCTTGCATATAGATATATCTCTTTGTGTATGTAGGCAGAATTTTATCATGAAAGGTGCCCTTTAATGTCATGTTCTTAGCCTAGCCAACCTTAAAAGCCCCATCATGGCTGCAAGCCAGTTGAAATTCAGAACCATGCTCAGTGTGTCCTATACTGAGTTTACACCAGGCTAAAAAAAACCCCAAAGAGGGAATGTAGTGGAGGTAAATAAACAAGTTTTTTGTGTGTGTTAGCACTGTGTGGATCTTTTCCTGACACAAGACCATGCAAAAGGATTTGGGGAGTTGCTGTTTAAAGAGGATTCAAAACTTTAATGTATCATGTGTGTTTCAGGAAGCTGTCAATTTTATATCACTTATTCACATGAACTTTAAACAAAAAGTTTTTTTAGGAAATTTCAAAAAGTTTGATGAATCTGGGGTTTCAGCGACTGTGTCTGAAAATGACTTTTAAAACTGTGATGAATATCGTAACTGAAATGTCTCTTCTCCATGGATGCGAGAAGGGGCCAGGAGAAACAGAGACCATGATGAGTTATGTTCTGTGCAGACAGTGAACACACAATGTTTTTGAATTAATCAGTGCTAGCCAACAAAAATGTTGCTTACAAAACAAAACCAAAAAGAAAGAAAGCAAAACAAAAAAGAGGGTGGTGCCGAGGGAAGGTACTGCACTTAAATATTGTCCCTCCACATCTTCACGTGTAGTCAGCTGAGGTGACAACGCAGTGCTGTCACTTTTGAAAAAAAAATTTAAATCATATTTGGGAAAGAAAAAAAAACTGCATTTATGCATTTCTGTGTAAGTTTTAATTTCCCTGATCCTTGACCTACTGGGCTTTTTGTTCTTGCTATTCAATTTGAAGTGTATGCACTCGTTGACTTTTTAGTCCTCTTGCTTCATCCAGTATGACAATGGTATCAATTTTTGAATTACCCCTGGGACTGGACACATCAACACAGATGTATTGAGGAGTGTGTGTGTGGTGTGTGTGTGTGTGTGTGTTGTGTGCAGCAATTCTTTTGGAAACTGCTGATGAACATATTTAATATTGGCATGGTGTGGTTAATGGAAGCAGTGAGCTAAATGATCGTAAACTGACCAGTTGTTTAGGACAACCTGATTTTAAGGTACCAAAGAAAAGGACAGCTTCTCCATGGACATACAAATCAACTGGATGAGGGGGTGATGGGGGAGACAGTGTGCAGGGAGAATGTGTTCTCCACTTGGAAACATGATTAATGCAGTTCTGAGCATACCTGTTTTTGTGAAGTGTCCTGGAAAAATACAAGGTTATTGAGCAAAGGAGCATTACATTGATCTCCGGAATAATGTTTTTGTGACCATTTGAGTGTTCCAGTAAAGAATGTCATTCGCGAAAGTGTTGAAACTGAGAGACCATACTCCATTTCATGAGTACCTTACATGTTGTAAATGTGCAGGTACATGATTTATGATGAAAATAAAGTGAACTTTGCCAGTGTTTCTCAGTATGTGTTCTGTATCTTATATATGTAGATAGTGGTGGTCGTGCGTATGTGTCTGTACATTTGTGTTGATCACCTGTGTGTGTGTGTGTGTGTGTTGTGTTGTTGTGTTGATCACCTGTGTGTGTGTGTGTATGTGTGTATGTGAGTGTGTGTGTGTGCAAGTGAGTGAAAACACAACTTGTTGGTACAAAACAGTACATGTTTTAGGACAGGTCTTTGTTTTAAACACGAGGTAGTTTGTGTAGAGAATGTAAACAAAACGGGATTAAGAGTTATTCCTTGGAAGGACCCAACAGAATCTGACTCCATGCAAAAAGACATCTGGGAACTATTGTCCTCGAGCTTGGACTAACATACAGTAAATTTCAACATGTTAAAGAATACTTGTGTGTGCTTTATGGAGTTTCCTGGACTAAGTTTCCATAAACTGAGGGACATTAGAGCTAGGGATGCACAATTCTGCAGTGTTTCAACACAAAGATAATTGTTGCTTTAAAAAAATTGATTTGGATCTTGGTTTACGATACACTGTAAACAGTTGAATGTGAAATAAAGTATTTTAACTGATTGTATAAAAGAATCATTTAAAAAACGAAAATTGATTGCCTTGACCATTTCTGACATTGGCATTGTAGTATGAACACGGATGGCAAATATCTCTCATCTTAAGGAAATCAAGCACAGAAGTATTCATTTATGTGATGAATATCCTTCTGTGTAGTGTCTGTCAAAATTTCTTTATAATTGAGACATCAACATTCATATGAACAAACATCAACATTTTCAGTAAACTCTTGACAATGTTCATTACTTATAAAAATATATGTCAAAACCCTGTACAGTTGTACAGCATTTGTCAAACACAACTTGCTTTAAGCTTAGCATGAATTATTATTCAGCTGCTCAAAATCTGTGAATAAGAATTTAGTGGCTGAACTTATCACTGTACCAAGATAAGATAAGATAATGTTGCTTATAGCCCAGCCGACGCAAAGGCCACATCAGGCTGTCGCCACGTTAAAATCAACTCAAGTCATTTAAAAAAAAAACAAAAAAAAACTTCCACACATCTCTTTAAATGACATCTTCTAGAAACGCACCAGAAACTTCGTTAAAAATCTTTCTTCCATAAAATCTTAAATCAGATGAAAAATGTTAATCTCTCTCAAAAACTCAAAGATCACGTCTGGCGGGACATCTCTGAACAGGATTTTCATGGACTCCGCTGTAAAATGTTTGTGTCTCACATCGTGCAAGTCCCAACACTCTAAAAGAACATGTTTCATTGTGAGTGGCACATGACATGGAATGCACCACGGAGCTTCTTCCACTCTTTAAAAGGTACGAATGGGTAAAACACGAATGACCGGTGTGCAGCCGGCACAAAACTTTCTTCTTTACGACACCAGGCGGAGATGAACTCTAAGGTTTGGGCGGATCTGAAAGAGTTTGTTATCCGTCTGTGTATTCCATCCTCCTGCCAGAGGACTCTGACATAATCGTTAATTTTGGGTTTTAGATCTGAGCAGGGTACCAAGCAAATCTCGTGTTATGAGTGGAAAACAACAACAAAAACGAAAACAAACACATGAACAAAAAATCTTGTGAAATAAAAGGTTAAATCAGTACTCCACGTATTCACATAAAAGAATACAATGTTTATCCAGCAAGTACCTTTGTGTTTCATACCCAAAAAAAAAAGGAATAGCCCAACCCCCCCCCTCCCCCCCCCCTCCCCGCTCCCCCCGCACAATAAAAAGTGATAAAATCAAATGTTGTTTTCTTCGAGACACGAAACCTCTAGTCTCCGGATCGGGGGTGATGCGTAGATGGCTGTCAGCCGATCGCCCCGAAAGACCAATCACAGTATGGACAGGGTGTGGCGGCGTTGGAGACTGTTGCGCTGGTCTTCCGATCATCTGTGCTGCTCAGCTGAGCAATCTGTTACTTTCACAGGTTCTGCACCTTTGCGAACTGATCACCACCCATCTCAGCCTGGTGTCGCTCCCATTTGAGGCTATGTTGAGGCCCAGGAAAAGTTGTCTTTGAAACGTTTCTTCTGGCCTCCATGAGAGCGTTTTCCTTGTAGTATTCGCCAAACAATAGTTTCTTTGGCAGCCGATGGTCTGGCATGCGAACAACATGACCTGCCCAGCGAAGCTGTGACTGCATCAGGATGGTGAAGATGCTAGGCAGGCCAACACAAGTGAGGACTTCAGTGTCCGAATCTTATCTTGCCACTTAATGCCCATGAGTCTTCTGAGGCAGGTGGTGTGGAAATGGTTCAGTTTCCTGGCGTGACGCTGTAAACTGTCCATGATTCACAGCCATGAGCAGTGTGGTGAAAACTATGGCCTGATACACCTTGATCTTGGTCTCTAGGGTGATGCCTCTCCTGTTCCATAACGTTCTTGTGGAGTTTGCCAAAAGCACACTAGCTTTGGCGAGCCGGGCATTCACCTCATTGTCGATGAAAACGTTTCTGGACAGAGTGCTGCCTAGGTAGGTGAACTTACCCACTGCGTTCAGTTGCTGTCCAGTGATGGTGATGACTGGCTCAACGTATGGCTTTCCCAGGGCTGGCTGGTGCATCACTAAAGTTTTTTTCATATTGATTGTCAAGCCGAAGTTATTGCAAGCAGCAGAGAACTTGTCCACACTGTTTGCATTGTGGCTTCTGAGACAGCGTTGAGGGCACAGTCATCCATGAAAAGGAAGTCATTGACAGTGTCTGTCAAGACCTTGGTTTTCGCTTGAAGTCTCCTGAATTGAAGACTGATCCATCTGTACAGTACTTGATGATGATGCCTATCTCCGCCTCACTGAATGCATCAGTCAACATAGCTGAGAACATGAGACTGAACAGAGTGGGAGCAAGAACACAACCCTGCTTCACTACGTTTGAGACTGGGAATGGTTTAGATGTCTTGCCATTGTCTTGGACTCTGGCCAGCATGCCGTCGGTGAAATTGGCTTACGATGGCAATGAACTTTCTGGGGCATCCGTACTTCGCCATAATTCTCCAAAGCCCCTCCCTACTGACAGTGTCACAAAGGCTTTGGTCAGATCAACATAGGTGGAGTACGGGACGACATTCTGTTCCTGACATTTTTCTTGAAGCTGTCTGGCAGCAAACACCATGTTGATGGTCCGCGTTCTTTCCGGAAGCCGCACTGATCTCTGGTAGGAGACCTTGCTCAAGATGTGTGTTGAGCAGTTGAGAAGAACTCTAGCCAGGATCTTGCCTGCGATGGATAGCAGGGAGATTCCATGATAGTTATCGCAGACTGACGGTTTCCTTTGCGTTTGTAGAGATAAACGATGGAGGCATCTTTAAGATCTTGAGGAACTGCCTCGTGCTGCCATATGATCTGAAGGAGTTGATGAAGTTTCTTCACCAGAGCCACACCACCCTGTTTGTAGACCTCAGCTGAAATTGCGTCAGAGCCAGGCGCTTTGCCACTGGTAACAGACGAATTGCTTTCTGCGTCTCCTACAAAGTCGGTGCGGCGTCCAGCGTCTCATCAATCGGAATTTGGGGGAAGTCGATCGATGGCTTCATTGTTGATGGTGGATGGGCGGTTCAAATCAAATAAAATAATGCTGGGATATAAGAACAGAAACCAGCTTTGCAACAAACATTGAACACTGTACAGCAGACCTTATAGTCATATGTTACATAATCACATCACCACTTGTATCTCAGACGAATGATGCTTCATCTTTTTTTTCTTGCAATATTTGAGAAATATTGTATGGTAGTTTAAATCTTCATACTTTTTACTACAGTTTGATCCCACTGGTCTCGTCTAAGAAGTTAGAAGGTCCCAATATAATTCTAGAGATTAAGTTTACTTACTTATATTCAGGTTTAATCCAAAATCCATAAACGATGGTAAGGCAGACAGGGATGTTTCATACCAAATGATGGGCAGTGATGTCAAACTTTGCCAATCAATCACTACCAAATCGTCTCTCATCTTATTGTAGTTTCCTCTACTGAAGTCGAACCTGGTTATGTCTTCCCCTACACTAGTTTCTCATCAATATAGAGAACAAATGAAAGGATCTCATGGCCACTTTTCCCTATGGGAGAGTTGTGCGTTACAATTGAAATACTCTTTTCATCAATTACTAATATCAAATCACCCACTAGGCACTAGATTTTGATTGAAACAACGTCTACGTTTTTATTTATATTTGTTATCTCTATAAAACAATGTCTACGTTTTTATTTATATTTGTTATCTCTATTCTATTATTATTTTATCGCAACCATCCCTACGTTTTATTGAGCTATCGGGGTTTCAAGCGTGACCTTTTCCCGTTTCAGCATCCAGTCACATGATTGCATGAAACAACATGGCCGCTTACCAATGATTTCGAAGCAGGATACCAACGATTTTTCTTGCTTGGCAGCGTTACATTGATTGCCCTTGTCATGTTCACTTAGCAAGGAATCTAATAAGAATATTTACCCAGTGTGAAGGAGACTTTGTTGAGCCAAAGTATGGTGCGGGTGTTCGGCTGTCACACTTTCAAAGGTGCCACTGTCGTGCCAGTGGCAGACGAACCTTTGGTGGTGTGCGCGGAAAGCAATTTGGTGTTTGCAGCCACCCGACAGTGTGCAATTCTTGTGTTCAAACGCAGTGAAGATGACAGTGGTTTTATGGAGTGGCGATCCATCAGCACTATATGTGTGGTGGAGAAAATGGCTTATAATAAACACAGTAAGTATGCTTGCCCATTCTCACTGCCTCAGAGGGTCGTGACGGCCGAGTCGCTGGACTCGGGGGGGGGGGGGGGGGGGGGGGGGGGGGAGTCCAGGCTGACCTCTCACCTGTAAACACCAAACTTCAAGTCCTCCCTACCCCCCCCCCCCCCTTCCGTACTCCTCCCTCTCCCCTACCTCCTACCCCACCATACCAGTCGTTGCCTCCTGTTCAAACACGCACCCCCACCCCCACCCCCCACATTTTAATGACTCCCTCACTACTGCGCTACAAATGCAACCTCCCTTAGTGCGGCATAATCATCGACATAACGATGTTGGCCGCCTAATGGAAGAAGAAGATGATGATGAATTGGTAGAACAAGTCTTCATCTTTATCTTTTCCAACTGACTGACAGCCACAATCACGTTCACATGTTGATTACACTGTCACTTCATGGTTTGCATGTAGAGAAAAACCTTGACGGGAAAGAAAAGACCTGACACAAATAGGATGAAAAAAAAAAATCCAACCTACACTACATATCTGTTTCTTTTCGTATACGTTGTTAACATCTATGAGATGGCACAATTGCAACGGTGGGGGTGCGTGGCATTCATATTGGGCCATTACCGCGTCATACCACCATGAGGGCTGACTTAAAAAGACTTGTGAGGATTCCATAAGAATGCTACTACTTTTAGCTTTAGGCCATGAGGACTAGCTGGTCCCAGCTCGCTCTAACACATATTTTGAAACTGACTCTTACTCAAACTGCTAGTGTTACTTTTCATTGTATGTTCTCTTCCATCCAATTAAGTGATTCCACTTTCATTCATTAGAGGTCCTCAAGCATAAACTTGAGTATGTTCCTTGATTTGTTTGGTCATTACTTATTTTTGGTATTTTATTTGGAACTTTACAGGGCTTTCTTCTGTGTCCCTTTTCTACCTTCACTGGCCCCTTTTAATGTCAGTTAAATTGTTATGCTTCCTCCATGGTATTTGAATCACCACAAAAAGTGTAGGTGAGCACTGTTACATGTTAAATGCTGTAACATGTTATATGCTGTTACATGCTATATGCTGTTACATGTTATATGCTGTGACATGTTATATACCATAGGTGGACTGCCATGACCACTGAAGACTGTGACAGCTGAGAGTTATTGTCCGGAGACATGATTCAACTCTGGTCAAGCATAAGCGAATGGTTCTGTTCAAAATACGGAAGTCAATGATCCATATTGTGTCAGTGAAGGATTTAACTCACATACACACACACACTGTGGAGTTAGTACTCTGACTGTAAGACAACAGGCCGACATCTACATGCTCGATAAGCCAACCATTTATTCAGCTAACCCTTGAACCGAATACGGATGAATGCGAATAGCCGAACGAATGCGGATAAGTACAAATTGGGTTAAGCCAATTATGTGACATCCCCTTTCTTTCAGGAAATGGACATAGATTTATAAACGTTAGCGTCTCTAGTTTTTTTTCTTTTCTTTTCTTTTCTTCAAACATAGCATCCAGGGAAACCCAGGTCAGAGGCCCAGGCGGTCTGGCTTCCTGATGGCACGGCCACATTTAGAGGTCTGGACCATAGGCGTAGCAGGCTGGTCTTCTGGCTGGGGATCTGGCTTGGATGGCGTTCCCACGTCTGGAGTTCTGGAGTATACCCGGGGACGAGGTAGGGGCCATGGCGGGCCGCCATGGTGTCTCGGTCTCAGGACCCGGATCGTCTTCCTCTGCAGGATCTCCCATGGACCCAGGGTACAGAGAGGAGGCCTCCCTGGGAAAACTCTGCAAGGGGTCTGAGGTTTGAGTTCCCTGGGGACCAGGTGACGCCGGTTCCTCCTCTGTCTGCCACTGGGGTCTGCACTTCATAGGACCGAAAGGGGAAGGACTGAACGACGGTCCCTGGTGCCCCGATGGCTTGATCCACACAGGTTGTCCTGGAGTAAAGTGGAGGAGCTGTTCTTGTGCGGTGTGCTTTGTCAAAGTTCATCTTTGCTTCTGTTTGACAACTTTGTCCTGCTCCTCGAAGTTTTTCTCTTTTTGTCCCCCGGCTTCAAGGTTGATGGCAGTATGGGTACTGTAGTTCGCAGCTTTCGTCCATGAGTAGCTCTCCTGGGCTCAGTCCCTGCTGAAGTGGTGTTGCCGATGCTGAGGAGAGCCAGGTAAGGGTCTTCTGCTTTCTTCATGAGAGACTTCACTGTCTGTACTGCTCTCTCTGCTTCTCCATTAGCTTGAGGGTAATATGGACTGCTTGTGACATGTGTGAATCCATATTCTCTGCGAAGGCTGCAAACTGGCAGTGGTGAACTGGCAGCCATTGTCCGACATAACAACTTTGGGATTCCATGTCTGGAAAACATGCTCTTGCAGTGGTTTGACCACAGTCAGCAGTAGTCTGCCTGAGGGGGCTAGCTCGATGAATCTAGAATAATAGTCCACAACGGATCAGGTACTGTTCTTTCTTCAGTTCGAAAAGGTCCATGCCTATCTTCTGCCAGGGGTAATCAGGGGTGTCTGGGGGAATTAGGGGCTCTGGGGGGATTTGTCTCTCTCGAACGCAGATAGGACAGTGTTCCACCATAGATCGATCTGGGCAGACAAACCTGGCCACCACACCTTTCTCGTGCTCGAGCACGACACTTGACGATTCCTTGATGTCCCGTGTGAATTTTCTCCAGGATAGTATGGCTGGATCTTCTCATTAGGGCAGTGTTCGGGCCATCCTTCATGAATGAATCTTTTGATTTCTGAGCAGACTGGGTCCTTGCTAAGCTCTTGCCGGATCTGGTCGAGTCTCGATGGTGTGGGCTGGAGCACTGGAGAGGACCTTATCCACCTGGAGTCAGCTTCTTCTTCTAGCTGTTTGTCTTCTTTCTGTGCCAGTCAAACCCGGTGCTCTAGACAGGGCATCCGCAGTGATCAAGTCTTGCCTTTTTTGTATTCCATCTGGAAGGAGTATCGCATCACACGCATGCGGAATCGCAGTAGACGTGGTGACAGCTCATCGAGATGTTTGGTCTTCAAGAGCGTCAGGAGTGGTCTGTGATCTGTTTCAATGACCAAGTCTTTGATACCTGTGATGTACTCTCGAAATTTTCTCAACATGCCCAGGCCACTCCCAATGCTTCTTTCTCCACTTGGGCATAGTGCTGCTCCGTTGGAGTGAGTGATCTGGATGCATAGAAGATGGTTTGAAAATGCCGTCATCCTGTTTCTGCTGCAGTACTGCTCCAAGGCCATAGGACGAGGCGTCTGTAGACAGACGGGTCTTCGCGTCGGGCTGTAGTGAGCCAGAACAGGTGCTGAGCTGAGCTGTCTTTTGATGCGTTGGCAGGCTTCTTCTTGTGGGGCATCCCAGGTCCAGTCATTTTCTTTCTTCAGGAGGTCTCTGAGAGCGCTGGTGTCATCTGCCAGATTGGCACCCGCAAACTTGGCGACGTGGTTGACCATACCAAGTAGACGTCTGAGTTCGGTGATGTTGGTTGGTGTTGGAAAATTTGTGATGGCGACGACTTTTCAGGGTCAATGGTGATGCCTCTGGGGAGATGATCTGTCCAAGAACTTGATCGACGGTTTGAAAATTCACATTTGTCTGGGTTTAGAGTCAGTCCAGCATCACTCTGCTTCTGCATCACCTGGCGGAGGCGTTCATCATGTTCTTTCTGGTCTTTCCCATGAACGAGGATGTCATCCATGTCACAGATGGCACCTGGGAGACCCGCAAGCAAGTGGGTCATGGTGCGCTGGAAGATCTCGGGGCCTGAACTTATACCCAAAGGGAGTCTGGTATAGCAGAACCTTCCGAAGGGCGTAATAAAGGTAGTCAGTTCTGTGACTCAGTCTCCAGTGGTATCTGATGGAAACCACTGTTGCAGTCTAGTTTGGTGAAGACTGTGGATCCAGATAACTGGGCGAGAAGCTGGTCGGTGGAAGGAAGTGGAAAGTTCTCACGTTTGACCCTTCATTCAGTTTTGTGAAATCACACAGATTCTGACCTGTTGTTTGATTTGGGCACTACAACTATTGGAGCACACCAGTCCGTTGGTTTCAAGACAGGGCGAATGACTCCAAGTTGTTGCAGATTGTCTAGTTCTTCTTTGACTTTGTCTTGGAGTGGAAGAGCAAGTCGACGTGGTGAGGTCACAGCATATGGTTTGCAATCTTTCTGGAGGTGTATTTGTAGTAGAGCTTGTCAGGTTACCTAGGCTCTGAAGAGTGTAGGGAACTCTCTCCTGTACTGGGCTTCCTTGTCACTGACAGCGTTCACTTTTTCTATCATCTGAAGGGCAGAGATAGCTGGGCGACCCAGCAATGGCTCTTCTAGGTCTTTGATGACGTAGATGTCCTGTGTTTACTGTCTTTTCTTTGTAGGTCATTTTTGCTGAGAATTTGCCTAGGACAGTGATTTCCTTCTTTCCTGGTCCATAGAGTTTTTTCTGGTTTTCTCCAGTGGACGTTTTTTCCCCTTTGGGTATCATCTTCTCTGGTATGACCGTGACGTCGGCACCTGTATCTAGCTTAAAGTCATGGTCTGGAGGGCCTTCTAACTGAATGGGGACTTTCCAAGGGTCACTGACTTCTCCAATCACACATCCCAAATAGTACTCATCCGACTGTTCCTCTTCTTTCTCTCTGGTCAATGAATTTGGCCTGCTGACCTGCACACCACCCCAAATGTCCTGGTTTGGAACACTTTCGGCATCTGGCTAACTTTGCTGGACAATCATTTCGGTTATGGCGGTCTCTGCCACATCGATAGCATGTGCTGTCCGGTGCACGTTTTGGACGCTGCTGATAGAGTGTGGCTGTTTCTCCTTAGGCTCTCTGGAGTTTTGGCTGTTTTTGAGCTTGCTGTCTGTGAGGCGGCTGGACACGATCTCCCTGTGAATGGACTCCATCTGGGTCTGCGTGCTCTCTTGAGCTCTGCATATCTGCACAGCTTTCTGGAGGTCAAGGTCTTTCACTTCAAGCAGTTTTTTACGAATAGCGTCATCCTAATGCCATCACACTCTGTCGCGAATCATTCTTTCTTCTTCCTTGAAATTGCATGTTTTTGCAGCTTGTCTGAGGGCGGCGACATAAGCATCAATGTTCTCCAGTCTCCCGCTCTCTCTTGTGGAACTTGTATGACTCGTGTGCTTCACACGTTGTCTCTATACAAAACTCCTCAAACTTCTGATGACAAGATCAATGTCCGTTTTGTTCTCTCCTCTGCAAAGGAAGTCTGTCGAAAACTTCCAGGGATCTTCTCCAATGCAGGCAAGGAAAACGGCGCACTGGTACTCCTTTTTTCTTTGTTGAGTCTAGAGGCGATCGCATAGTTCTGCCACTGACGTTTGAACTTTCTCCATGATGTTTCTACATGGCCTTGAAGGTCTAGTTTTTTAAGGAGCTGGAATGTTGGCTGTAAAATGTCTCTGTTGTTGTTGTTCCTCATTCGCCATTTTTGCTTAACAATCTTGAATCTCTAACAACTGTTAACATAATACATCAAACCATACTTATCTGTGGGCTGTGGCCACTTCTGACACCATGTGGAGTTAGTACTCTGACTGTAAGACAACAGGCCGACATCTACATGCTCGATAAGCCAACCATTTATTCAGCTAACCCTTGAACCGAATACGGATGAATGCGAATAGCCGAACCGAATGCGGATAAGTACAAATTGGGTTAAGCCAATTATGTGACACACACAACACACACACACACACACACACACACACACCACACACACACACACAAAACACATATGTATTTATAATGTTGAACTATCAATCGTATTCCATCATTTAAGTCCCCTGAGGAAGACCAAAGAGGTCAAAATATTGGAAAAAATTCAACGTGATTTTTGTTTAGTTCTTTGTTTGGATGTTCATATGTATATATATATACATGTATGTTTTACTTTGTTTATTTATTTTTTTCAATGTCATCCTCTTTATCCCATCTCTCCTATTTTTTCCTCTCTTCTTCCATCCCCATTAAGTCATTTTCATTGTGACTGAGAATTTGTTCACCTGTATTTGTGTGTTTGTTTCTACACTGTGTTTTTATTTCCATCATTTGTTCTTGTCTGGCCAAAGAAGACCGATGGGCATGTTACTTACATATTTTGTTGCGTTCATCTGGCACTTCATTGCTTCAGCATTAATTTTCAGATATCGCACAGGTGTTGAATAGTGATGGTTGTCTTAAGAACATAAAGATAATGAATGAGTGTGCTCAAAATGAAAGTGCAAGAACGGAGATGACGAGTGCTGGTGAATATTGAGCACTCAAATTGGCTGTTCTCTCAAGGAACTACTGCTATCACAAACAACAAGCAGCAAACATTTGCCGGTCATTTTGTACACAGACACATGTAAAAATCTATTGCCAGAATGAAAAACATCGATGGATGCATACAATTTTCCTATCAAATTTCATCATGAGAGAAAGGAAACATTAGTTTTCTGTTTCTGAAAAGGTCATTCATGAAAGCCACACCAGGGTCACTGAAATAAGATTTTGCCCTCATCAAGGCTGGAAGAGGCGATTATTTGCCTAAAGATTGCCATGTCATATATTTTAGTCATACATGTTTTGGTCCACTTCTTATCCTGATTTCATTAACAGTAGATGCTTCTTAATTACTTTTTTTAATTAGAGCATATCTCAGATCGATTCTAAAACGCTTATGTTGCCATGTATTTATTGTTTTGACAAAAAAAGAAAAAAAATTACAGGTTTTGGAGCACATACACACACACACACACACACACACACACACACACACACACACACACACACACACAAACCCCACCACTTATCCCCCTTCCCCTTTCTCTTCCTGTCCTCCATGTCAAGGACACTATGCAAGGCTCTTGGGGAATTTTCATTGAAGCACACACATGAGTTGGTAAGATCTTGAAGGCTTTTGTCAGTTCTGGTAATCTTCATAGATTCTGTTAAAATTTGTTCTGGCACACATCTCAGTAATCGTTTACTGTCTGCCTGTTCATTCAGAGGATTACATCATCACCCTTGAGCAGAAAAAGTCCTGGAAGAGCGTGTCCCGTTACATCCGCCTGTACTCAACTGGCACACAGAGCCGTCGCAGCGCAGTGCCAAGCAGAGGACCAAAGTGCGCATGGCAGGCAGAGCGCACACCCTGCACACCTCCAAGGAGTATGTGCCGCAGCTGGAAGTGGTGGAGCTCCCCCTGGAGGGCACAGTCACGGCTTTGGATGTGTGTAGCGTCACTGGCAACTTTGCCGTGGCCTTCGGCAGAGAGGTAACTCTGTGTGGAAGGGAAACCTGCTTGAATTTGAGAGAGATTTTGATTGTTTTAGGTCTTCAGTCTTCTCTTGAGATTTTTTTTTCCAAGCAGACTGACTCATGGTTATTTCTTTTTTTTCTTTTTTTTCTTTTTGCATGTCTGAAAACAGTGTCTGTGATAGTACATGTTTCCCCAAACTCGTAGTGTGGCTGCCCACGTGGCGGGGGAAACAAAAAACGGTCACACACGTAATGTTCTCATCCCCAGCTGATGCATTTGTAACCACAGTGTTCAAATATTTCGGGCTGTTCAGATGATCCCTGGAGTCTTTTAGCCAGGTATGACAACAACAACAACAACAACAACAACAACAACAACAACAACAACAGCAACAACAACAACAACGACAGTACATGTTGTATGTGCCCCATGGGGAGTGAGTAAAAATGATTTTGAATGAATAGAAACGAACTTGGTGTTGCTTAATTGTTTGGCAGGTGTAGAACTATTACTGTTGATTAATACATCAATAGTTCTTCCATTGTATGGTGTTCAGAATCTCACAGATTTTTCTTTTTTGTTGAATGTTGGGATAGAGTAACGACGTGAAGGTTGTACATTATGAAAACACAACAAAAAGTATCACCAGGCCTTGCAGCAACTGGCCACAGCCAGTAAAACTTGTACATAATGAAAACACAGCAAAAAGTATCACCAGGCCTTGCAGCAACTGCCACAGCCAGTAAAACTGTATGAAAACACAACAAAAAGTATCACCAGGCCTTGCAGCAACTGGCCACAGCCAGTAAAACTATGAAAACACAACAAAAAGTATCACCAGGCCTTGCAGCAACTGGCCACAGCCAGTAAAACTGTATGAAAACACAACAAAAAGTATCACCAGGCCTTGCAGCAACTGGCCACAGCCAGTAAAACTGTTTTGAATACCATTTACATGAGATGACTTCAGTCTGTCAGTACTGATCTCTGGCTAGATTTGAAGCCCCAGCTGGTGCATAAGCTTCCCTACCCCCCCCCCCCCCCCCCCCCCCCCCCCCCCTTCCTTCCCAAGAATGTTTGAAACAGTCTTCCTTTATAAGTTTCTGTCTCTCTTTCTGTCTTTCTGTCTCTGTCACTGGTTGTCTCTGTCTCCCTCACTGGTTGTCTCTGTCTCCCTCACCTGTGTTTGTGTGTGTTTTGTGTGTGTGTGTGTGTGTGTGTGTGTGTGTGTGTGGTGTGTGTGTGTGCCTGTGTGTGTGAGTGAGGAGTCATGGATGTGTAAGTGTGTGAATATCTTTACACAAGTCAATAAGAAGATTAACATGAAACAAATGAGTTGGTGTGGTGTGTGTGTGTGCATGTGCGCGCATATGTGTATGCTTGCATGAGTCTGTGCGAGTCATAATGTTTGTGTTCACATAACTGAATTTTCCATGTAATCAGACAACGTTCAGTGTGGCAGAGTGTTTTCTCTTCACATTAGGGTTGCAGTTTTCCACTTGGTCTTTGCCTCTGCATGTCACAGTGTTTGATTGTTTGGGCAACTCAGCATTTTAATTTCATGGGTTACACATAACCTTTTCTGAATGTTTCGGTGACTGTGTGCCCAGACACATTCAAACTGTTAGAACTTCCTGGTGTCCTGTATTGTTCTTAGAGTTAGAGGCTGAAATTTTATGACTTAGTTAAAAATGAAATGAGGCAGGAAAAGTTAAACAATAAACAGTAAACAAGTAGGGTAACTTTTGCTCCAGGTTTTTTTTGTTTGTTTTTTTCACCCCTTTTACCTATCTTCTGCCCCAAAATGAATGTTTAATTAAGTTAAAAAAAAGGGAAAAATATTGACAAACTAACATAACAAAAGTTTAACTCTTCCACTTAAGAAAATTTTAGTTTTTCATTGACACTAAATTGGGCTATGACACTTTATTGATCATAAAAAAAGAAGTAATTTCATGAATATATGTCATAAATTAATATGTGGGTAGTCTTAAGTTTTGAATTTGAAAGAAATCAGGAGAATTTGAACACAAAAAATGGTTATGACTGCCGAAAAACCCTGTAAGAAAAATGCTGAGGAAAATGGCATTTATGTAGCATTCAATTTCAAGGAAATGAATTTGGGTTTAAAAATTTTTTGTATCAGTAATGTATGATGTGTTGTACTCTTACTTTATTAGAAGCAGTCCCATTAAAGAAGATGGGAACTGGTGTGTACACAATCACATGTTCAGAAGCAAATACTCGTAAATTTTCCAATAGCAGAAGCATGGATGTGTGGACACCTACCCTCATACAGAAATGAATAAGCATTTTGTGTCTTCTATTAGTATTCATATATGCATGCGCTGCAAGATGGCAAAGGTTGCACACTTGTTCACCTTATACAGAATAGATTAATGGCAGAACCAGCTGGCAAACTGTGTAGCATGTTCACTAGTATCACTCGGACAAGCAATGAAAACTCTCTTTTGAAACTTTCAGTTGATGTTTTTGAAAGCTTCTGCATTCTGTGTTAAAAAGAAATCTACTTGATGTTCTGGTAATAGAAACAAAGAGACATGCAAGTTGAAGTGAGAATCATTTTAACTCATCTCCTCCTCTACTTCTTCTTCCCTCCCTCCTCACCTTTGCACCCCTCACCTCTGTTGCTCTTCTACATCCACCCATACGTTATTTGTTTGCATCGCAGGTGGAAGTTCTTTCGTGTTGTGGACAAGACAGTGGCCAACACAGTGCGAACATATCAAGATGTGGAACCCTTCCTGGAGCTCTGCTGGAACTTCGAGGTGATCTCCCTGTCTCTGAGCGAAGAGTTTCTTGTCTGCTGCTCCGTCAACCAAGTGCAAGCCATCACCATCACATACGCCGAGATTGAACAAGGGAGTCCTCGCTTGCTCCACAGTGTGAGGTCATCTCGGTCCTCGGAACAAAGCAGCAGTTCAAGAGCAGAGGTAATATATAGTGAAATAATGAATGCATTATAGTCTTCAGATAAAGTGTAGTAATAAATGCATTATAGTCTTCAGATAAAGTGTAGTAATAAATTACATTATACAGTCTTCAGATAAAGTGAAGTGATTAATGCATTATAGTCTTCAGATAAAGTGTAGTAATAAATGCATTATACAGTCTTCAGATAAAGTGAAGTAATAAATGCATTATAGTCTTCAGATAAAGTGTAGTAATAAATACATTGTACAGTCTTCAGATAAAGTGTAGAATAAATACATTGTACAGCCTTCAGATAAAGTGTAGTTAATAAATGCATTATAGTCTTCAGATGAAGTGTAGTAATAAATACATTATACAGTCTTCAGATAAAGTGTATAAAGTGTAGTAATAAATGCATTTTACAGTCTTCAGATAAAGTGTAGTAATAAATGCATTATACGGTCTTCAGATAAAGTGTAGTAATAAATGCATTATATAGTCTTCAGATAAAGTATAGTAATAAATGCATTATACAGTCTTCAGATAAAGTATAGTAATAAATGCTTACAGTCTTCAGATGAAGTGTAGTAATAAATACATTAACAGTCTTCAGATAAAGTGTATAAAGTGTAGTAATGAATGCATTATACAGTCTTCAGATAAAGTGTAGTAATAAATGCATTATATAGTCTTCAGATAAAGTGTAGTAATAAATGCATTATAGTCTTCAGATAAAGTGTAGTAATAAATGCATTATACAGTCTTCAGATAAAGTGTAGTAATAAATGCATTATATAGTCTTCAGATAAAGTGTAGTAATAAATGCATTATATAGTCTTCAGATAAAGTGTAGTAATAAATGCATATACAGTCTTCAGATAAAGTATAGTAATAAATGCATTACAGTCTTCAGATAAAGTGTAGTAATGATGCATTATACAGTCTGAAATTGATCATTTTGGTTTAAGGGGACATGAGACTTTCAGAGTCTGATTGCTTTGTCAGATACAGCCAGTCGTTGATTGTTTATTTTCTGCATTTCTTATTTTGTTCTTTTTTGTATGTGCACAGATGTATGTGTGTCTGCACTTTGTGTGTGTGTATGTGAGAGAGAGAGAGAGAGAGAGAAGAGAGAGAGAGAGAGAAAGGGAGAGAGAGAGAGAAAGAGAGAGAGAGAGTGAGTGTGTGTTTGTGTGTGAGAGAGAGGGGGAGAGAGAGTGAGAGAGGGAGTGAGTGTGCGCATGTGTGTGCACGCACGCGTTTGCGTGTGTGTGTGTGTGTTTTGTTTCATTTCCCCCTTGACTAGGCTTTGACAGATTTTTCATTCTGGCTTTAGTCTGCTTCATGATGTGATTTACTCTTATAGTTTATTTCAGTTGTAGGATCTTTGCTTGCACATGTGTAAATGCTGATGATGGGTTTTTTGGGTTTTTTTTTGGTGTGTGTGTTTTTTCCCTCATTTTTCTTTTTAATTTTCAGTCAGCATCCCTAAACAGGCAAAAGAAACCACAGCTCAGCGTCTAATGTTCAGCTTAGATATTGAAAATGGCTCACCCGTTGCTGAGGTTAGAGGTCAATCTACGCCTTCTCCGCCTGTGAGTGTGGATCGTTCTACAGCTCCCTCTGCTGGCACACAGTCATCCTTCACGTTTGGTGTGGGTGCTCCCAGGTATGTAAGCTTGTCTGTGACTATGTCATGAAAACTCCAGTGTCATGTTTTGCCTGCTGAACTGCTTTGTGTTAGTATTGTGGTGTATGGCATTGTATGCCAAATGTTCCACTTTGTTGTGGACTCTCTTACAAGCACAAACACACACATTCATGCATGCATGTATGCGCATGCACCAACACACACACACCACACACACACACACACACACACACACAGTGAAACTTATTCTTTAACCCTCAGTAAAGATAATTTTGACTTCACACACACACACACCCCAACACACACACACACACAAACACACAAACACATACGCTTGTGCATACTTACACGCACATGCATCCACATGCATGCATGTAGGCTCCCCCTTCTATCTTCTCAAGCCCTTCTTTACCCTTCCCTCCCTTCCTACCACCCCCACCCCACCCACCCCACCCCTTTCGGTTGTCATCCCGTTCGCCCTTTTTCATTTCGCCCTTTCCCATTTCGTCCTGTTCACTTTTCGCCCTTTCCTATTTCGCCCTAACGTTCCTTTGAGTGTCATTACGCCCTGTAACTTTATGGTGACATCCATTTGGTCTACTCCCATTTCGTCTACTCCCATTTCCATACTGACCATACTGCAAGGGTCCCCCCTGGCGTAACCAGTGTCCCAGTCTATTCCAAAGCAGAATCGATGGTCTTTAGATTAGAGTAGGGCGAAGCCGAGAGAGGACGAAGGACGAATGAACGAAGGCCGTTAGGCCAAGTCGTGCTCACACGCAAAATGAAAAAGGGCGAAACGGTACCTGCCAGGATCGTGTTGGGGAAGTCCCAGTTCGCCCTGGAGGGCAAAACGAAAAAGGGCGAAACGGTACCTCACCCTCTCCTTATCCCTCCCCCTTGCTGGTCTGATCTTTTCAGTGCTCTTCTCCTTCATGAGATGGCTTCCACCACTGTGCTTCCAACACTGTGCTTCCACCACTGTGCTTCCACCACTGTGCTTCCACCACTGTGTTGAGTTATGTGCTTTCACCACTGTGTTGAGTTATGCTGCTTTCCTTCATGAGATGGATTTCACCACTGTGTTGAGTTATGCTGCTTTCACCACTGTGTTGAGTTATGCTGCTTTCACCACTGTGTTGAGTTATGTGCTTTCACCACTGTGTTGAGTTATGCTGCTTTCACCACTGTGTTGAGTTATGCTGCTTTTTCCCTTTATGAGATGGCTTTCACCACTGTGTTGAGTTATGCTGCTTTCCATCACATAATATTAATTTCTTTTTGTTGTGTGTAATGTTCATATGGTGTATTACTTTTCTCATAGTGATTTCTCTGTGGAAATCTGCTTTTGCTGACTTAGAGCGTGACGCTTCTCTTGAGGAAGTAGTGAATGCATCCATAACTGTTGGATAGAGGCAGCGATGCTGTTCACTTTGTAGAGCGTGACGCTTCTCTTGAGGAAATAGTGAATGCATCCATAACTGTTGGATAGAGGCAGCGATGCTGTTCACTTTGTAGAGCGTGACGCTTCTCTTGAGGAAATAGTGAATGCGTCATAACTGTTGGATAGAGGCAGCGATGCTGTTCACTTTGTAGAGCGTGACGCTTCTCTTGAGGAAATAGTGAATGCGTCCATAACTGTTGGATAGAGGCAGCGATGCTGTTCACTTTGTAGAGCGTGATGCTTCTCTTGAGGAAATAGTGAATGCGTCCATAACTGTTGGATAGAGGCAGCGATGCTGTTCACTTTGTAGAGCGTGATGCTTCTCTTGAGGAAATAGTGAATGCATCCATAACTGTTGGATAGAGGCAGCGATGCTGTTCACTTTGTAGAGCGTGACGCTTCTCTTGAGGAAATAGTGAATGCGTCCATAACTGTTGGATAGAGGCAGCGATGCTGTTCACTTTGTAGAGCATGACGCTTCTCTTGAGGAAATAGTGAATGAATCCATAACTGTTGGATAGAGGCAGCGATGCTGTTCACTTTGTAGAGCGTGACGTTCTCTTGAGGAAATAGTGAATGGTCCATAATGTTTGGTAGAGAGGGCTTTAGAAGGGG
>CM031611.1:5011252-5032196 GCA_018398815.1 Conus ventricosus
GAAAGGAGATCCATGGGGCTGTTTAGGCCCCCTGGCTGGGTCAAAGGCTTTGCTCTTGCTGGAATCAGTGGATAACCCCCTCCCCCATACCCCCCACCTGTAGCTGAAGACTTTTGGCATCTTTGACAAGCATAGTTTAAGAATTCGGAGGCAGCTTACGGCGTTTTTTATGTAGCAATCCGCAAGACCACCACTGTTACCAACCGACGATGCTGGTGAACAGAATACAATGATTTTCACTCAACACAAACTGCTGGGGGCCCAAGCTGCAGGAGCTGGGCATGTCAGTTCTAGTTAACCATATGTATATGTTTAGCAGTACTTAAACTTGAGAAAACTGCCCATTTTGACACACTTTGAGAGAACAGAGCCACAGAATTTCAAAACCACCCACTCCCCTCCTTTATTTCATGATGACTGACAAGGAAAAGGATGAGCATAATGAAGAAGCAAGGAGACAACTCACTGAAAGCTGTCAATTGTCATTCCTCTCTCTTCGCAGACATCCTGGAACACTCAAAATATGTCTGTACCTCTTGGCCTGGTTTGGGCCAAGGTCTTTCAGAGTTCCTTCTCAGATTTCCAACAAGATGCGAAGCATATAAATGTACTCCCAGTTTTCAAAACCGCTTATAAATCGCCAAGTGCTTTGTGAGATATGAAACAAAGGCAAAATAACGGTTTTAATGGTTATTTAACCGATGTACACTTTGAAACTGGTATTTTAGTCCTCACTGGCTAAAGCCTGTTTACATACCAAATTTAAATCCAAATCGGACAATATGTCAAGAATAACGTTTTTAACGGTTAGATTTTGAAACACTGCATGGAAGTGCCATTTGTGTGTGATAACCTTTCTATATACAAAATTCATTAAAACTCACCAAAAATAAAAAAAAATAACGGCAAAATAACGGTTTAAACGCTTATATAACCGATATACACTTTTGAAACCGGTATTTTAGTCCTCACTGGGCTAAAGTCAGTGTACATATCAAATTTCATCCAAATTGGACAATATGTCCAAAATAACGGTTTTTAACGGTCAAATTTGAAACACTATATAGAAATGTCATTTGTGTGTGATAACCTTTCTATATACCAAATTTCATTAAAATCCACCTATAAAATAAGAAATAACGGCAGAATAACGGTTTTTAACTGTTGTTTAATCCATTTTCAGCATTACATCACTTACATAGACAGAGGCTCCGATTTGTCACAAGATCATCCAAACCGCTTATAAATCGGCCAATACTTTCTGAGATATGCCGTAAAGAAGAAAAACCGTTACAGGCCTTACAACCGTTAGTAACGGCTATAACGGGGCAAACTAAAACATCAGGCATCATCCGTGACCCATAATGAACGTAACTGCTCATTTTCATAAAGGTCGGCCAAGTACTTTCTGAGATATTCCATAAAGAAGAAAAACCGTTACAGGCTGTTACAGCCGTTAGTAACGGTTATAACGGTAAACTAAAACATCGGGCATTATTTGTGACCCATAACGAACATAACCTAAAAATTTTTTCAGAAAGATTGGCCGAGTACTTTCTGAGATATTCCAAAAGAAGAAAAACCATTACAGGCCGTTACAGCCGTTAGTATCGGCTATAACCAGGTAAAGAAAAAACATCGGGCATCATCCGTGACCCATAATGAATGTAACTGTTCATTTTTACAAAGATCGGCCAAGTACTTTCTGAGATATTCTGTAAAGAAGAAAAACCGTTACAGGCCATTACAGCCGTTACTAAGGCTGTTAAAAGCCGTTACTAACGGCTGTAACGGTAAACTAAAACATCGGGCATCATCTGTGGCCCATAATGAACATACCTACAAATTTTCAGAAAGATCGGCCCAGTAGTTTTGTCTGGAGCGAGTGGAACACATTTTGACCACGGACACACAGACAGACACACACACACAGACACACACGACAGCATTTCTTCATTCCCATTCCAAAGTAAAACCCTGTTCTATAAGAACTGGGAGTACAAAAACACTACAAATGTGTCTTTACCTCTTCTGACTGCAAACACAGTTGGTCTATGTTGCAGTCTCCACCATCTTAGTCTTTCATTCTTTACTGCTCGCTCTTTCACTTTGTGATCCATGATCAGTATGAACTTCTCTGACCCTGGCTTCGCAATGAAAAAAAATCACTCAACATTTCTGTGAACTGATGAGGTTCAAGTAAGGGAATAGTCATATGAAACCTCACCAATAATAGAAATCAGTCTGTGGTTGTTTCATCTAAACTTCCATTCTTGATTTGTAAGTAATCAATACGGCCGAAACATTCAAGTTCACAATGCTTTAGAAATAAATAAGTGAAATTTCAGACGAAGAGAATGCCAAAATAGATTTCGCAGCTTCTTCCAAACAGGTCAAAGTTCAGTCGGTCTAGTATAATCTCTGAGGAGCAGTTAAGAATCAGATCTCAGGTCATCATAACTCGCAAACCAGATCGTGGATTGCAGGCTTCAGTTAGGAAAGAAACAAACTCATTGATGGTTCACAACGTTGATTTGCTAATCAATGATTGGATTGATTTGAACCACTTTGAGGCTTGGTTTGCGCCAATGTTATAAAAAAAAACGAAACACTGAGTGTAGTAACCCTGTTATGCAATTTCAAATCAAAATGAGTTAGGGCCAGAGAATGGTTTCAAATACACAATCTCTCTTGCCTATCAGCACACAGTGGCCGGTAAACCTACGTGCACTCTTATCATTCCAGTTCATATTCTCTGTTCAGTCCTCACTCATAAGCATGGGTACATACACAGGTCTGAAGGACAGCAGTGTGTATGCCTGTGCAAATGTGTGCACATACACATGCATGTGTGAAAACTTTTTGTAAGCTTTGGCATAGTAATGACAAACTGTATGATCCATACATTGGGTGTGTGTATGTGTTTGTGTGTGGGGGTGTTTCCGTGTACATGTGTGTCTAAGAACATGTGAACCGGCACAAATGCCTGTGTGTAAATGAGGAGTCACTTGCTGGTGCATGAGTGTCACCTGAGCATCCAGGTGTCGTACTGAATGTCAGTCAGGGTGCTGGGGAAATCGATGTCTTCAGGTTTAAACCATAGTCACACCTGCCAGTACAACTGAAAGGTTAAAATGATACACCTGTCATCACAACACAACACAACACATACACATCCACCTTTCAACACACCTGAAAGGTTCAATTAACACACCTACATTCTCCTAGCATAGTAAAGACACATCTTACAACACCATTAAAAGGGAACACTGCTTACGTACAAAATGGTACAGAGCTCAAGCACACACCTTTCAAATGACACATGTTCATGATCAATGTCTGGAGGAATCCTAAACATCCTAATACATCTGAAAAGATAAAAAGACCTCCATCATCCCAACACAGTAGAAATGAGGACACAGTTAACAATGTCACAATTTGCAGTACAACTTTAAATTTGGAGATGAATTCCAACAAGAATCCTGACTTATGATAAGCTCTTTTCAAAGCATCTCGGTAAATACAGGTAATAATTCAGTTCATCTTGAAACAGCCCCCTCCCCCTCTTCCCAGGATTACCACAGAAATAACTTCTGCCTTTCCCCCTTTCATGCTAGAATGTACGACAGTTTTCCCCAGAAAAATGAAACAAAACCACATCATCAACCACAAAAAAAACAAACATTTCCATGCACGAAAACCACTGCATACCCCTAACAAATTAATATGTCATCCACATACACAGAATATAAAGGCGCCGCGCGCACCACACACACACACACCACACACACACCACACACACAACACACCACACACACCGCCGCAGCCACACACACACAACACACCCACCACACACACACCACCACCCACACACACACACAAAGGTTCACAAAATTTCATCAATGAAGTTTTCAAGAACCTCTGCCAGGGTGCAAAACTGATAAAAACGCCAAAAATAGTAAGCACCACATGAGCGCAACAAAAGCACAATGAAGACCATAATGATTTAAATACAAAAGGACACTGCATTTCAATCACAGACACTTGTCCCGAGTTTTCCAAATGGGGATGTTTCAGTGTGCCATCCATTTCCCTTTTTGTAATTTCCCGTTCCCAAATTTTGGGTGAACAAGGGGCAGCATCCCAAAATGCATAAAAACAACACCTTTTACCTCTTTACAAACATAACACCTTCGGGTCCATTTGTCACAAACATACCCCTTCGGACCATTTGTCACAAACATACACCTTCGGATCCATTTTGTCACAAACATACACCTCCATCCATTTGTCACAAACATACCCTTCTGACCTTTTTTCCACAAACATACACCTTCGATCCTTTTGGGCACAACATACACCTTCGATCCATTTGTCACAACAACACCTTCCATCCCATTGTCACAACATATACCCCCATCCCTGAATGCCCCCACCCTCTACAACAACAAATGAACACATAACACTTACCCCTTCTAAAAATTAAACACATTCATACAAATACATGCCCTCTCCACCCCCCCCCCCCCCCCATCACACACATGAACACATACCCTTAATCCCTCTCCTGCCCCCCCCCTCCCCCCCCCCAACACACAATGAACCATACCCTAATCCCTCCCTGCCCCCCCCCCCCCCCCCCCATCACACCATAACACATACCCTAACCCTCCCTGCCCCCCTTCCCCCCCCCCCATCACACCACATAACACATACCCTTAATCCCTCTCCTGCCCCCCTTCCCCCCCCCCCCCCCCATCACACACATGAACACATACCCTTAATCCCTCTCCTGCCCCCCCCCCCCCCCCCAACAACACACATGAACACATACCCTTAGTCCCCTCCCTGCCTCCCCCTCCCCCCCCCCCATCACCCCACATAACACATACCCTTAGTCCCTCCCTGCCTCCCCCTCCCCCCCCCCCCACAACATGAACACATACCCTTATCCCTCTCCTGCCTCCCCCTCCCCCCCCCCATCAAAACACATGAACACATACCCTTAATCCCTCTCCCCCCCCCTTCCCCCCCCCCCCCCCATCACACACATAACCCCATACCCTTAATCCCCTCCTGCCCCCCCCCTCCTCCCCCCCCCCATCACACACATGAACACAACCCTTAACCCTCTCCTGCCTCCCCCCCCCCCCCCCATCAAACACATGAACACATACCTTATCCCTCTCCTGCCCCCCTCCCCCCCCCATCACACACATGAACACATACCCTTAGTCCCTCTCCTCCCCCCCCCCCCTCCCCCCCCCCCCACACACATGAACACATACCCTTAGTCCCCCCCCCCCCGCCTCCCCCTCCCCCCCCCCAACACACACAGAACACATACCCTTATCCCTCCCGCCCCCCCCCCCCCCCCATCCACACAATGAACCTACCCTTTGTCCTCTCCTGCCTCCCCCCCCCCCCCCCCATCACACACATGAACACAACCCTTTGCCCTCTCCTGCCTCCCCCAAACCCACACCATCCAAAACTGAACACTACCCTTTCCCTCCCTGCCTCCCCCCCCCCCCCCCCCCATCACACACATGAACACATACCCTTAGTCCCTCTCCTCCTCCCCAACCCACACCACACACACTAACCCCCAATACCCTTATCCCTCCCGCCTCCCCCTCCCCCCCCCCTCACACACATGAACACATACCCTTAGTCCCTCTCCTGCCTCCCCCCCTAACCCACACACATGAACACATACCCTTAGTCCCTCTCCCCCCCCCCCCACCCCCCCCCCATCACACACATGAACACATACCCTTAGTCCCCCCCTGCCTCCCCCTCCCCCCCCCCTACACACACAGAACACATACCCTTTGTCCTTCCTCCTCCCCCTCCCCCCCCCCCCATCACACACAAGAACACATACCCTTTGTCCCCCCTCCTCCTCCCCCCCCCCCCATCACACCAGAACACATACCCTTAAACCCTCTCCAACCCCCCCCCCCCAACAAACCCTTAACCCCAACCCTTATCCCCCCTGCCCCCCAACCTACACCACACACCATGAACACATACCCTTTAATCCCTCTCCGCCCCCCCTCCCCCCCATCACACACAGAACACATACCCTAGTCCCCCTCCAACCCCCCCCCCCCATCACACACATGAACACAACCCTTTTGTCCCCCTCCTGCCTCCCCCCCCCCCCCCCTCCCAACCCAAAAATAACATACCCTTTTTCCCCCCCTCCAACCCCCCCCCCCCCCATCACAACATGAACACATACCCTAGTTCCCCCCCCCCCAACCCCCCCCCCCACACACACATAAAACATACCCTTTGTCCCCTCCAAACCCCCCCCCCCCCCCCCCCCCCCCCAAAACCCCCCCCCCTTAACCCCCCCCCCCTTCCCCCCCCCCCCCCCACACCTAACCCCCACCCTCTCCCCCCCCCCCCCCCCCCTCCCCAAAAACCTCCCACCCCCCCCCCCCCCCCCCCCCCCCCTCCAACTAAACAACCCACCCCCCCCCCCAACCCCCCCCCCAAAAACCCCCCCCCCCCCCTCCCCCCCCCCCCCCCCCCCCCCCTCCCCCCAAACCTACCCCCAACCCCCCAACCCCCCCCCCCCCCCCCATCACACACAGGGCACATCCCTTATCCCTCCCCCTGCCCCCCCCCCCCCCCCACACACCTGAACCAAACCCTTAGTTCCCCCCCCTCCTGCCTCCCCCCCCCCCCCACACACACACATAACACATACCCTTAATCCCCTCCTGCCTCCCCCCCCCCCCCCCATCACACACTGAACACATACCCTTTGTCCCTCCCTCCTCCCCCAAACCACACCATCACACACTGAACACATACCCTTTTGTCCCTCCCTGCCCCCCCCCCCTCCCCCCCCCCCCCCCCTCCCACAAACACTACCCCCCCCCCCTCCTCCACCCCCCCCCCCCCCCCCCCCCCCCCCCCCCCAAACCCCCACCCTCCCCCCCCCCCCCCCCCCCCCTCCCAAAAAACCCCTCCCACCCCCCCCCCCCCCCCCCCCATCACACAAAATACACTACCCTTATCCCTCTCCAACCCCCCCCCCTCCAACAAAACCCCCTTAACCCCCCTCCCCCCAACCACCCCCCCCAAAACACATCCCCCAATCCCCCCCCCCCCCTCCCCCCCCACCAAACCCCCCAACCCTTGTCCCCCCCAACCCCCCCCCCCCCCCCCCTCCAACCCCCCCCCCCCCCCCCCCCCCCCCCCCCCCCCCCACCCCCCCCCCCCCCCTCCCCCCCCCCCCCCCCCCCCCCCCTCACACACGAACACAACCCTTAAACCCTCCCCCCCCCCCCCCCCCCCCCCCCCCTCCAAGGAAAACCCTCCCCTTTTTCCCCCTCCCCCGCCCCCTTTTTCCCCCCCCCCCCCTCCCCTGCCTCCCTTTCCCCCTCCCCCCCCCCCCCCCCCCCCCCCCCCCCCCATCACACACAGAACACTACCCTTAAACCCTCCTCCCCCCCTCCCCCCCCCATTTACACACATGAACACATACCCTTATTCCCCCCCTGCCTCCCCCTCCCCCCCCCCCACACACATGAACACATACCCTTAGCCCTCTCCTGCCCCCCCTCCCCCCCCCCCACAACACATAACACAACCCCTTTGCCCCCTCCTGCCCCCCCCCCCCCCCCCCCCCCATCACACCATGAAAACAAACCCTTTTCCCCTCTCCTCCCCCCCTTTCCCCCCCCCCCCCCCCCCATACACACTGAACACTACCCTTTTAAACCCTCCCCCCTGCCCCCCCCCCCCCCCCCCCCCCCCCCGAACCATACCCCCCCCTCCCCCCCCTCCCCCCCCCCCCCATCACAACAAACCAAAAACCTTATCCCTCTCCTGCCCCCCCCCCCTCCCCCCCCCTCCCCCCAAAACCCCCCCCACCCTTAGCCCCCCCCCCCCCCCCCCCCCCCCCCCATACACACATAACAAACCCTTTGTCCCTCTCCTCCTCCCCCTCCCCCCCCTTTACACACAGAAACATACCCTTATCCCCCTTTTGCCCCCCCCTCCCCCCCCCCCCTCACACAATGAACAAAACCCCTTTTCCCCCCCCCCCCCCCCCCCCCCCATCAAACAAACAAACCCTTAGTCCCCCCTCCTGCCTCCCCAACCCCCATCACACACATAACACAACCCTTTTCCCCTTTCCGCCCCCCCTTCCCCCCCCCCCCCCCTCACACACATAACACAAACCCTTAACCTCTCCGCCCCCCCCAACCCCCCCATCACAACATAACACTACCCTTATCCCTCCCTGCCCCCCCCCCCCCCCATCAACAATAACAATACCCTTTCCCTCTCCTCCCCCCAACCAACCCCCTCCACACGAACAATACCCTTATCCTCTCCTGCCCCCCCCCCCCCCCCCATCACCACATGAACCATCCCCCAGTCCCCCCCTGCCTCCCCCTCCCCCCCCCAATCACACACATGAACAAATCCCTTAGTCCCCTCCTGCCTCCCCCTCCCCCCCCCCCCACACCAATGAACAATACCCTTAGTCCCTCTCCTGCCTCCCCCCCCCCCCACAACAATGAACACATACCCCTTAATCCCCCCTCCCCCCCCCCCCCAACACACCATGAACACTACCTTATCCCCTTTCCTGCCCCCCCAACCACCCACACACAAATTTAACAATACCCTTTAAACCCTCTCCTGCCCCCCCCCCCCCATCACACACATAACACATCCCCTTTGTCCCCCTCCACCCCCCCCCCCCCATAACACAGAACCATACCCTTTTCCCCCCCCTCCCCCCCCCCCCCCCCCCCCATCAACACAGAAAATTTCCCCAGTCCCTCCCAACCCCCCCCCCCATCACAAAACATAACCAAAACCCTTTGCCCTTCCCAAAAACCCCCCCCCCCATACAACAGAAACAACCCTTAGTCCCCCTCCACCCCCCCCCCCCCCCCATCACACACATGAACACTACCCTTAATCCCTCTCCAACCCCCCCCCCCCATCACACACATGAACACATACCCTTAGTCCCTCTCCTGCCTCCCAACCTACACCATCACACACAGAACACATACCCTTAATCCCTCTCCTGCCTCCCCCCCCCCCCCCCACCACACACATGAACACATACCCTTAGTCCCTCCCCAAAACCCCCCCCCCCCAACACACACATGACACATACCCTAGTCCCTCTCCTCCTCCCCCCCCCCCCCCCCCCCCATCACACACATGAACACATACCCTTAGTCCCTCTCCAACCCCCCCCCCCCCCCCCCCCATCAAAACACATGAACACATACCCTTAGTCCCCTCCCAACCCCCCCCCCCCATCACACACATGAACAATACCCTTACCCCCTTTCCCAACCCCCCCCCCCCCCCCCACACACACATGAACACATACCCTTAATCCCTCTCCTGCCTCCCCCCCCCCCCCCATCACACACATGAACACATACCCTTATCCCTCTCCTGCCTCCCCCCCCCCCCCCCCATCACACCCATGAACACATACCCTTAGTCCCTCTCCGGCCCCCCCTCCCCCCCCCCATCACACACATGAACACATACCCAAAGTCCCCTCTCCTGCCCCCCCTCCCCCCCCCATCACACACATGAACACATACCCTTAATCCTCTCCTGCCTCCCCCTCCCCCCCCCATCACACACATAAACCCACATACCCTTAATCCCTCTCCTGCCTCCCCCTCTCCCCCCCCATCACACACATAACACATACCCTTAAATCCCTCCCTGCCCCCCCCTCCCCCCCCATCCCACACATGAACACATACCCTTAGTCCCTCTCCTGCCTCCCAACCTACACCATCACACACATGAACACATACCTAAGTCCCCTCTCCTCCCTTTCCCCCCCCCCCCCATCACCACACATGAACACTTTACCCTTAGTCCTCTCCTGCCTCCCCAACCACACCATCACACACATGAACACATACCCTTAGTCCCTCCCCTTCCCCCCAACCTACAACCATCACACACATGAACACATACCCTTGGGCCCTCTCCTGCCTCCCCCTCCCCCCCCCATCAAAACAACATGAACAAATTAACCCTTAGTCCCTCTCCTGCCCCCCCTCCCCCCCCCATCACACACATGAACACATACCCTTAGTCCCTCTCCTGCCTCCCCCTCCCCCCCCCCCCCCATCACACACATAAAACACATACCCTTAGTCCCTCTCCTGCCTCCCCCTCCCCCACCCCATAAACCACACATGAACACATCCCCTTTAAATTTCCCTCTCCAAACCCCCCCCCCCCTCACACACATGAACACATACCCTTAGCCCCCTCTCCTGCCTCCCCAACCTACACCATCACACACATGAACACATCCCCTTTAAATCCCTCCTGCCTCCCCCTCCCCCCCCATCACACACATGAACACATACCCTTAGTCCTCTCCAACCCCCCCCCCCCCCCATCACACACATAACACATACCCTTAGTTCCTCTCCTGCCTCCCCAACCTACCCCACCCACACACATGAACACATACCCTTAACCCTCTCCTGCCTCCCCCTCCCCCCCCCCATCACACAAAATGAACACATACCCTTAGTCCCTCTCCAACCCCCCCCCCCCCCATCACACACAGAACACATACCCTTAGTCCCTCTCCTGCCTCCCCCCCCCCCATCACACACATGAACACATACCCTTAGTCCCTCTCCAACCCCCCCCCCCCCCCCCCCCCATCACACACATAACACATACCCTTACCCCCTCCCCAAACCCCCCCCCCCCCCATCACACACATGAACACATACCCTTAGCCCCCTCTCCACCCCCCCCCCCCCCCCCATCACACACATGAACACATCCCCTTTAAAATCCCCCCTCCTCCCCCTCCCCCCCCATCACACACATGAACACATACCCTTAGTCCCTCTCCTCCTCCCCCTCCCCCCCCCCCCATCACACACATGAACACATCCCCTTTAGTCCCCTCCCCTGCCTCCCCCTCCCCCCCCCATCACACACATAACACATACCCTTAACCCCCCTCCTGCCTCCCCCCCCCCCCCATCACACACATGAACACATACCCTTATCCCTCTCCTGCCTCCCCCCCCCCCCCCATCACACACATGAACCAAACCCCCTAATCCCTCCCTGCCCCCCCCCCTCCCCCCCCACACACACATGAACACATCCCCTTTAAAGGTCCCTCTCCTGCCTCCCCAACCTACACCATCACACACATGAACACATACCCTTAGTCCCTCTCCTGCCCCCCCCCTCCCCCCCCCCCCCCCATCACACACATGAACACATACCCTTATCCCTCTCCCTGCCTCCCCAACCTACACCATCACACCATGAACACATACCCTTAGTCCCTCTCCTGCCTCCCCCTCCCCCCCCCCATCACACACATGAACACATACCCTTAGTCCCTCTCCGCCTCCCAACCTACACCATCACACACATGAACACATACCCTTAATCCCCTCTCCGCCTCCCCTCCCCCCCCATCACACACATGACACAAAACCCTTAGTCCCTCTCCTGCCCCCCCCAACCTACACCATCACACACATGAACACATACCCTTAATCCCTCTCCTCCTCCCCCTCCCCCCCTCACACAAAATGAACACATACCCTTAGTCCCTCTCCTCCCTCCCCAACCTACACCATCACACACATGAACACATACCCTTAATCCCTCTCCTGCCCCCCCCCCCCCCCCCATCACACACATGAACAACATCCCCTTTAGTCCCTCTCCTGCCTCCTCCCCTCCCCCCCCACACACACATGAACACATACCCTTATCCCTCTCCTGCCCTCCCCCTCCCCCCCCCCCCCATCACACACATGAACACATACCCTTAGTCCCCTCCTGCCTCCCCACCTACACCAACACACACACTCATCATCCACTCCCACTTCACTCCACAGGAACATGCACTTTTTTCCCTCACAGCCACCTCCTCTATCCATACAATCAATATCACACACACACAACACACACACACACACACACCCCCACACCACACACACACACACACACACGCACACACACATACACACATGCACCCTCCACCACATTTCTTAACTCCAGCCTCACCATCACAAAACAGAGACACAACCCTCCACTATCACACTAAAACACACCCCGAACACCTGCACCTTCACACCCAAGCACCTCAATACCACAACACTAATAAACACAAACTGTCCATTCCCTTACAATCACAATCAACACCCTTTTAAACCCCACACAACCTGTTTACCCCCCCAAATGTCTTGGAGTACTGGGTATCCAAAAATAGTAGCAGGGTAAGAAAAGTATAGCAAAAGCGAGCCCGCAGGGCAAAGCCCCCAACCTTTTCCTGCATTCTAAGGGAAAAATAATGTCCTCTACATATTCTTTGACAGGCTAAATGTCTTTCTGCATGAAGTCAAAATAAGTATAAAAATTTTCTTTTTTTTCTTTTCTTTCCCCTATATATATACAGTGGAAATCGGTTAACCTCGAAATTTTAGGGACTAAATAATTGTTTTGACAATCCGTTTTTTGAGGTAACCAGTTGAATGATAATTTTTATATTACAAAATAGTACACTATACCGTATCATCTTTTTCCAAAAAGTGTCAATATTTAAGAGCAACTAAGATCACACAAACGGTTATGTTCATTGATGTAGCTTTCCTACTTCCCAGCGATCAAGGAAAGATTTGACTCGACGATCACCGCACAAGATGGCTTCTGCTTTTGTGACTTTGTCGTCGATGGAACGGAGGGGCCTGCCTTAGCTTTCGTCGCGAACAAAAAAATAAAGAATGGCGCACTCCCTTTTCACCTGCTAGTTTCTTTGTGCGCCTGAGTGCCAACGTGTTTCTTTCAGTCATTGGGCCGCCGTGTTTTACTGAAAAAAAGAGAGTCGCATATCGTGCTATGTCTGTGATATCGGCAGTTGCGAACCGGCCCTCGTTGAAGGAACGAACAGGTGTAGGCTTCATGATGGCTTTTGGTAAATTCTGGGCCTGCTTTACGGTGTTTTTTTGCCGAGTTTGACTGCTTCTTAGAACTGTCCTCCTGCTCCATCAATAAAAAATCATCCTCATCATCTGTTTCATGCCGTTTTTCCCCCCTTGTCCATTTGGAAATTTGTCTCTGCAGATTTAAAAGGGACAAACACATGCACGACGCGAGAAAGTGACGGACTAAAGTGGGTCAAAGAGCTGTGTTTTAGGAGAGCCGATTTTCAGCGCGACAGCGGGCTGCGCGGCAGTGTATATTGCAGTAACTTAGGCGGGCGTGCTTTTAACTTGAACCAGTCAAACTGCGGCGAGAAAAAACTGGGTCGGCGCAAAAACTTGGATCGGCACTAGGGTCGGCGCGCAAGAAATTGCAGAGCAGAAAATGAACAGAAAGCGTAGTTTATTTTTTATGGTCGTAGCATCGTAGCACAAGTGCCAAATTCGGAGTTTGCTACGCCAAAATCGTAGAGTAAACAGGTCTGCCTACACACACACACATACCCTCCGTCCCATCCAATACACACCATCAACTCCATACCTTCCCTACTTCATATCTACACACACTCAACTCAATGTCATCACCTACACCTGCCCTTTTCCCACCACAAACAAACATCCTCCAACTTATATCATCTCACTTTCACCCTCCAACCCACACACACAATCTCACCAGCCTCCAAAGATCCAGACCAACGATCCACCAATTTCTCAATGACCACCTCAAACAGTTCATTGTCTCGCAAACCACGGCTGCTCATAACGATGGCGTCATTGAACTCCCAGTGTCATTGGTGCGCACAGCGGTGTGGCCGTTGTTGATGACTGCAGCATTACGACCATGTAGGGAGTGGAACTTCAACTCATCTGTGTCCATGAAGACGCTGGAGTCCAGGTCAGGGAGCTCAGCAAGTCTGAACCACACAAAGCATCTGTCTTTCTGACAATATCACCTAATGGGGTAAAGTGGATGTGGCATGACTGTATTAGACGATAAAATACAACTGTGTGCTGGAATCTCCATTATCCACCCTTTTGTACAGCGACTCCATCCTGACAACAACAAATTTCTGTTCTGGATCATTTCTCTTACACCATGTTCCCTTTTTCAATCTCTGTAAACAACCCCCCCCCCCCCCACCACACACACACACACACACACACTCCTGACGAACCTACCCATACCTGTGAAAGAACTACCAGCATCAGTCTTCCAATGAACTGTTGCTTCAGGCATTTTAGTTTTTCAGCTGAGTGTGATCTCACGAGAACATTTTAAACTTCTTACTTGACGAAAAGCTTTTCTATACCCATCATTATTTCCTAATTAATATCAGCATTTCAAAAACATTCTCATGTTCTCTCACACACTTATTTAAGATTCATTTGTTTCACACAATCACTGGTATATATGGAATAATATCTCACTCCCTAAACACTACATAAGGCAGACTGATCTGATGATTCAAAAGCATCAATAGAGACGAAACAATTACGGACAATAAGAGGACACTGAAAAAAGGGGGCTTCTGTGCCTCAAACATTCGTTTCACTCACAATCCATGCCCATTCATTAGGTCTCTGAAACTGTTCCTGTTTCCTCTCTGTTTACCACAATGTATGTACCTTTGCAAACATGTGCATGTGACCAGTTGCAGCTCTTGAAGGACACAGCTTTATGCAGGTGAATCAAAGAATCAAGCAGACGTGAAGAAAAGACACAGAGAGAGAAAGCAACAATACACAGTGGTGAAAATAGTGAAGTCAATAAATAATAAAGCTAAGACAGTGACAAAGAGGACATTTAAAAAACAAGAGAAATAGACAAGCAAGTCCCAAACTTGATGTTCTCTCATGTCTTGTTCTTTTCGTGACCTCGATTCTCATTTCCAAAGACATTCATGCCAGTTATGGGGTTCGAGTCATAGTCTTCACAGCCAGCAAATTCAAGGGGACCGACACTGAAAGCATGAAGTGACATTCTCTCTGAAGATGAGGATTCACATTAAGTCTGGTGATCTGTGACTTTACTTTCGTCAGCAGAGGGCATAATATGTGGCATCCTGTGAATGTTAGATCAGAAGAGGCACCCCTGGACATCATCAAAGTGACTTGCAGACAGGGCAGATCCTTCGGGGAGGGAGGGGGGGGGGGGGGGGGGGGGGGTTGTAGTGACCTGAAACTTCCTCTGGGTTGTTGCCACTGATGGATGACCTTGGTGTGGCTATGCAGGGTGGAGCAAGACATGAGTCACATGATGCAGAAGGCATAAGACTGAATAACAAAACAAAACAAAACCAACAATAAAACCAAAGACAGACTGATAAAGAAAGAAAAGGTGGAGAATGACCAAACCACCCAAACCACCAGCAACACTGACAGTAAAATCTGTTACCTGATTGGTCAATGATGGTGGCTTGAGCAGCCTGGCCATAGAGGTCGATGACCCCAAACACATTGTCGGGGACATTGCTGGCAGCAACACCCTGGTCCACTCCATTGACGTAGAAGTGCAGAGTGCCATCCCCTTTCCTCAGTACACCAACTCTGTCGCCCACCTGAAAACAGTATTGGTCACAGAAAAGGATGAAGTCGACACTTCTGAGTATTTCTCCTTTCTTCCCAATATACCACCCACATTCACACACATCTCCTTATTCACATCTACAAAGCACCAATTGCATTTTAGACAGAAAAATTAGAGTAAATCCCAGGACCTTTGTCAGCCCCCATTTTCATGTCACACCTTTTTCCCCTGTCACACGATTTACCTTGAGCCTGTCCAGGTTGTGGCCATACTCATCGATGACTGTGGTGCCGTTGTGCATGACCCCGTTGCCCGTCATCATCCAGGTGCCTGAGCGGATGTTGGTCATGGTGGAGGGTAGTCCAGGTTTTGGGGACAGTGCAAGGTGACACCGATCTCGATCGACCCGGCCCATTTGTTCACCATTTTATCCAGCCGAACTTCGAACATTTCCCCAGCGCGAATAGGTCTCGAAGTCAGAACCACGCCATTGTTGAAGTCGTTGATAGCACTAGAAAACACACATAAAACTTTTTTCTTCCCCTTAGATAGCAGAAACAGTTATAATCTCCAAAGATGCTTTATAAATGGAAGTCTTTGTTGGGAGGTGGATCCAATACAGACATAGAGAAGAATCATCCTGGGAAGCAAGTTAAGGGGACCGTGGCTTTATCCAGCAAGTCTTTTTTGGAGGGTATTACTGTATTGCTCACAACAAATACAAGAAGGACACAACAACTGAGCAGAAAGAAAAGAATAATAATGCAACTACTATTCTTACAATCTCATATTAACTGCCCTCCCCCTCCCACCCACTCCATCCCAAACCCAATTGAATTACTCCCACACTGCTCATTCTAGCTCCCCATACACAACCACATCCAGGTCTTTCTGCTGAAGCTGCAACACCAGCAGTCCACATGGAGCGGTTAGCATCAGATTACTTCATGGAAACACATCAAAGCAGACAATGCACGGCTGATAATGGAATGAGTTTATGTTCTGTGGTAACTGCTCTGATCGAACTTTCCATCATCTATAATGTTCTCTGCTATGTACAATAGTAATCATGGACCCAGTGTTAATGAGCATCCCCACACAAGATGGTGCTACCACATCTATCCAACAATTCCCAGAGTTTTTATTCACTGCCTGCACAGATGGGGAGAGGAAACTGACCACAACAGCTGATAATGAAAGGCACAAAAAAATCTGATGTTTTTGTTAAGGGTGACCTATGAAGGTGATGAAGATGATGGCATGAAGTTCTGTTCGGTCACAGACAGCACCATTAGCAAGTACTCTACGCACGCTTTGATAATATATTCCCTTGTCAACCAGACCTCAGAGATACAGACAGACAACCTGTAGCGTTGATTAGGAAATGTGAGCGACATTCTTAAAGACGCACTGATAAAGTGGTGAAATTCCATTGTGCAATTCCGGTCTTCTCAACTAAGCCTAGAACACATTCAATGCTTCTGGGTGGGAGCTAGCTGGGTCTGAACAATGCTATAAAGATGTACTCTTTTGCAATTCAATCCATGACCTTTGAGCTTGTAACTTGTGACCACCACTAATCCATGGCAAATAGTACGCAAGACTTTTCTTAAATATTCATAGCAAACAGGTAACACTATATAAACACACATACACATCAACCCACATACACACACACAAAATGCACACCTAAAGCCCCCCCCCCCACTCCTTTCATTTCAGTTTACAACCAAAGCAACAATTCTTGTCCACTCACTTTGGTCTGTGTGCTGTCGCTGATTATTAATGACTGCAGCATGGGCCCCACACTTGGGATGGAAGGTCAACTTCTCTACCTCCTCTTCTTCTGTCAGAAATATAGACCCAAAAAGTGAGTGTAGATGTATACATGTGTGTGTGTGTGTGTGTGTGTGTGTGTGTGGTGTGTGTGTGTGTGTGTGTGTGTGTGTGTGTGCGCGCATGCATGCGTGCGTGTGTGCACGCACATGTGTGTATATGCAAGCATGCGTGCATATGTACATGCATGAGTGTGCATGTGCATGTGAGTACCAAAGAGGAGGGAGGGAAAGAGAAAGACACACACAAAGATTATCTTCTTAAAGGAATAGACATCCTAATGAATGTATTAGGATAATAGTAAATATTATAGTTCACGCATGCACGCACGCACACACACACACACACACCACACACACACACACACACACACGCACACACACACACACACACACACACCACACACACACACCTCTACATTTCTTAAAGTCACATTGTTACCGAATAAGTGTGGGTATACTGTGAACACAAACACACAGAATGCATAACTTAGCCATTAACATTTTTAATTTGTCGATACTACATGTCATGATTTCAGAAGATATGACAGGCAACTGATAAAACACTGTCATTCAAATGGCCCAAAACAGAACACAGACCCTGAAGAAGACAAATACTTTTTGGAAATCTTTGCAAGCCATTTACAACCTGAGAGGAAACAAATCATAAATCAATTATCATATTGCGCTGTGGATTTCAACAATTTCTCTCCCTAAAATTGTAGTGCTAACCTTCTACCTATCATTCCACCATATTCCTCCGTTAGCACCTAAGTATCATACTGTCAATTCCACAACCAAGGATGATCCTCCATCCTCCATCTCTTTCCCATGTGATTTATTTCAAAACCTTCAGCCATGAGACACGCTGTTTGAAGAAAACTACTGTTGTGAAAGTGGCTGCCATTTTTAAACTATCTGAAGTCCAAAATATTTTTCAACTTATGTTGAGTGAGCCTATGAGTGTCCATTTAATCACATTGTAGACCATTAACAACCCAGTGCTGCTGAATAGGTAATAACTGCTTGGTTCAGCGACAGATGATTCCAGAATGTGCATTAACAATAAAGCGGTCAAAATGGTCAGTTATTAACATGAAATGGCACAGAAGCAGACATACGCACACCAAACTAAATCAACCTGATGATTGTGGGCATTACATCAAGAAGAAGAAGAACTACAACTAGATTTCTACACCTTAGCGTAATTCTGACCAGCTGTTTGTTTGACTTTTTCCCCTTTAAGTAAGTATGCATGTTTCAAAGGTTCATTCAAGTTAATTTGGCATTCCGAGAAACCAACTTGATAGATTTGGGAATGTTATCTAAACAGCTTGTGGGTCAAGTTCAAAAGTGTAAGAAAAAACAAGTGAAAAAGATACTGAGGAACGAAACCACACCTTCAAGTGGCTCCTCATCATACAGGTCAGGGTAGTGCCGGAACAGACTGTTGGCTCGACGCTCAGGGGCTGGTGGATTGTTGGGATAGCTGGGATCCTGACGATCCAGAATGGTAACTTTCACAGCCATACCATACAAGTCAACAACCCCCACACGGGTGAGGGACAGTTGGAGGCAGCCAAGCCCTGGTCCATTCCATTGATGTAGTAATGCAAGCTGCCACTGGCACCCCTGATCAGTCCAATTCGGTCCCCTTCCTATTGATTATGTTCGAATAAAATCATTTTCAGCAAAACATTGGAGCATCTAGATTATACTCTCTGCCCTATATGGATGTATCAATTCATACTGAACTCAATAATCAATACCACACATAAAGCATATACCTTCACACGCACGCACGCATACACACACACACACACACACACACACACACACACACAATCATGCATATGTAAATGTATCATGGTGTACAGATTATATGGTAGAAAAGGTCACCTGACTGGTTTAAAACATCAGTATTTCTTAATCTTGTAACTTGCTTAGTATGATATGTAGCAATTATTTTTTAAAAATGTCAATGGCTGACATCCACTGACTTAGCTGACAACAGTGTGACAGTGGATAGACGAGATTTATACAAACGATAAACTGCTTTTTATTTACAGAACACCTTGTAACTGATTAAGAAAAATCAGGAATTAAAACTCAAATATACTGAATAACAATGTAGAGGGAAAATACATGCCATGCTGAACAAGTTTCACGTCAGGAAATGACTTTGAAAAGATACACTGAAAACAATAATACACAAAGGGAAAGACAAGGACAGCTGAAATACTGAATCCATCATCAGTGACCATAGCTAAACTCCTTTGAATTCTATCTTGTGAAGGCATTAGTTGTTCCACATGCAACTCAAAAAGCTTCAGTCATTCTAACAAATCTCACAATTGGTTACATAATAACATGCATCGTTCCTCTATCTCACAGCTTACTGCACAGCGCTGTTCAGCTCTCCAAGACAGAAAACAACCAATGATTTTCCAAATCCAACAGAAAAGATATTAGAAAAAATGGGGAAAATGTACATAAACCAGAGAACTGCGGCAGGAAATATTAAAATCAATCATCTCTGCTTTATGTTTGGACATCTCCAAAGATGGGAGGCAAATCAAAATTACTGCAAAAGAAGACAACAATATGAGAAAAAAAAGAAGAAAATCTTTGAGCCTTCGCTTCTGGAAACTGAACAATACAAAAAAGATCAACATCAGTTAATTATAACAAACATTAGTTCAGCTATACTATGATCCAAAGATTACCAGGAAAGAAATGATGATACTGGAAACCTTTACTTCAATCTACGAAGATGTACTTTCCATATGGTTGACCAAATCATTATGAAGGAATTATATCAATTGGGAAACATCCAAGTCCACATATCCAGGTAATCTCTGCATGAACTTACTGTCAATTCATCCAAGTTGAACTGTCCATATTCTCGACGGGTGCCTTTCCCATTGGTCAAAATGCCACAACCACTCATCATGATGGTTCCTTCATGTACGATCATTACAAACAAAATTTATCACAGTATGCATTTGGACTGTCGTGCAGAAATCTAAGTGATACTGACTGCTAATTTGTAAAAACAAGACAGCATATGCTTGACCGCTTCTTAGTAATATGCTGTGCAGCATTATCACAGCCAATTTCTGAAAATGAGTTTTGTTGTTCTATGGTCAAAGTACTATAGACTATCTGTGTATATAGTCATACACAACAATTCTTTTGTTGTGATCATAAATTTCTTGTGCATGCAATTGTTTCAACTTGTATGTGAGGTCAAAGCACAAAAATTCACTTTTCTAAACTAAGTTTCACAGAAAACTTAGAAAAAGAAATAATGACAGATGTCACATTAAATTGCTGGTGAGAAAGATTCAGATTAGACACATGCAAGGCAACAAGTAATTCCATGACCCCATCCCAGCAGAATGCACACAAAATACTATTCCCAAAACTTTTCTAACCTGATCAGCAAAAGTAAGAATAACAATAAATATACATATGTTATACAATTTGGAACAAGAGATAAGATAATGTTGCTTATAGCCCAGCCGACCGCAGAGGGCCACATCAGGGCTAATTTGGAACAAAGAAGTTTTCTAATTTGATTAGCAAAA
>CM031611.1:5032296-5051707 GCA_018398815.1 Conus ventricosus
AGATAGAAGTGAGAGGAAGAGAAGAGAGAGTTTGATTGTGATGATGTCTTAATCCCAGAGAAGATTTTAGGCCAAAGCCTAGTCTTAAAATCTGCCTTGTCAAGTATCATTACTTCAGCCTTCATTCAACACAATTAACATGCAACATGATGAAGATAGAGAGATAAAGCGTTGACTACCTTTGCATTTCTGGTTTTTTTGTTTTGACATGCTTTTGAGTGGTTATGCCAGAGCCCATCTTGATGCCTGCAAGCGCATGCACGGAACGCACGCTGTGGTTTGCGCCAAGTCAGAATGTCGCCCTTCCCATTTCGCCATCATTGTCCGGACCCTTTCGTCCAGCCATCGCCAAGACCATTTGTTGGGGACAGAAGCATCGATCAGCGACGTGTCTTCATCACAGCCACAAACGGCATCGTGCTCAAAGAAGAAAATGAAGTGCAGCAGATTCAGACTAGATCAAGTCGACGGGATCGTTCCGACGTGAAGAAGATCGTTGCGACGTGAAGACGTGCAACGTGAACACGCTGTAGGCTATCGGGGGAAAAGGGCGCATATCGGAAGACAAGTTTTGCAACAACTTGGACGGCGCATGCGCGAGTTGTTCAAGAACGCAGCTCACCGAAAACTACCCAAAAAAGGAAAATCGACCACAACGAACGCCGATGCCCCGGATTTCCCCGGACAAACGACCAATACGAAATCCGGATTCCGGATTTTCCGGACTGTGGTTTCACCCATGCAGAGCTATTTGCATTTCAGGGTAAAGAGACACCAAAAAAATGTGTTAAACCCTTAGCTGCTGATGTGCATGCCCTGCCAATACCATTAACTACTCACCTGCCAGCTCAAGACAATTTATTCCAACGTGAGAGACTTTGAAATGGCCTGAGCATTAAAAGAGGGGGCATTGGAGGCAAAAGTTTGTATCGCCATTTGCAAAGTGCTTTGATCTGAATGCCCAAAAGTTTAGACTTTTGAGAGGTCATTTTGAGAAAATCAGTAAATACTGGCGATAGAGGACTTCTTTTTAAACACCATTGTTGACATTTGTGCCAAACACTATGAATGATAGGTGGTGGGGGGAAATTTTGTTTGTGAAACTGACCCCGCTGTCATAATTTGCCTGATGCTCTTAACTTTTGGGCAAGCTTGACCAGATTACATAAAAAAACCTTGGAACTGGGAGTTAAACATTTTCCCCAAAAAGAATGAAGAATAGTTACATAAAAAATAAAAAATAGCAAAAAACTTCGCCCATTATTAGTTCATCAGTACAAAATGTAAAATCAGTCAATCCACTGTCAGCCGGGATAGTAAGGGATTATGCTCTTTAAAGAACATTTCTTACAAAAAACCCACAATCAAATCAAGAACCCTCACCAGTTCATAAGACTGAAGAGCCAGCTCCCCTTTGTCATCACCCGAATTCCTGCCCTTCTTGAACAGTTGCTGTATGTTTGTCAGATTTTGACGTCGCTTCTCTGAGGATAGCCCCCGCACCTTTTGCAGGTAGTCTGCAGCCAGTTTGTTCCACCTCCTGCACCACCTCGGGACACACCCACAATCACTGCAGGAATTGTTAATACCTCTCTGCTGAAGGTTTCTCTTCAATAAAATGCCCATGTGTTTTCCATGACCTAAGAAAAATTTTGTTGTTTTTTTCCTTTAATGTATTTAAAGACAAATTCTGGACATTTCTATTTTTAAAATGAATTCTCGCACATTTGGTTTTTCTTTAACTGAGACAAATTTATGTAGCCGACTTCATCCTGTGCATTTAGAATATTTTCATGGCCTTGCTGCCCAAATTTGTATGATAAAATGGAAACACGGGAAATTTCAAAACCGTTTTACTGTTTGATACTAAACATTATAACTGACCTCTATTATTAAAATAAAAAAAGTACCAAGATACCCAAAGGGCCTGACCAGCGCACAAGCCCCTTCTTGAATCTTTTTAGTTATCTGTTAATTAAATCAAGATTTAACGTAATCCCTGCGAACTGTAAGTTTATAGCCTTGCAGATATGTTGTATCTGCATAAATTATCTGCATGCAATGACACCTTTGTGATGAAAGTGAAACAAACTGAAAACCCACGAGAAACAGATTTCTTTTATGTAAATGTAGTTTTCTTTAAAGAAAAGCTAAGTCTTCACCAGGAAATGGCAAATTTTATTCATTTAATTATTTAAAATTTTTTTTCTTTTTCCCTTTCCTTTTCACGCCCCCCAATTCACACGCCACTCATCTCTCACTTTCTTGGGTTAAAAAATTTTTTTTTAAGTTTTTTCCTGCCCTCATATACTTTTTGAAATACTGAAATTTCGCCCCATGCGTTCCCCCACCCCACCCCACCCCTGCCCCCCATTTCAGCCCCTTTTCACTTTTCTCCCTTTACATCATTTTTGCAAAGTATGCAACATATGCAGAATATTAAAAATTAAAAAACCCACTTTCATAATTGATAAAAGTCCCAAAGGCTGACAGATAAAGGTGCAGGTAATCAACGAACGCAAATTTTAAATTGATTTTTCCACAATTGTGCAAAAAGAGACATCAAAGCCAATGACCCACTGATATTCTTGTTTGATAGCAGCTTTTCTTACTTTGAAGAAAAAATGATGATGATTAAAAATGAATTATGGGTTTTCTAGGATCTGAAAAAAAAAAAACCCCCAGCGTCATTTGTAATTCTAAGGGGAAAAATTGAAGAAAAACATGCATTAAAAGAAAAAATGCAACAAAACCTTTATCAAAATAAACAAAAAAAACACCAGAAACAAAAAAAGAACCATTACTAAAGTACACAAAGAAAACCCCCGCCGTGGCGAATGGTTAAACGCGCGACTCCCGGGGGGGGGGTCGGGGTTCGAATCCCATAAGTCATGTGGGTTTTTCTCCCCCGAGGGGCTCCCCCCGGGTTTGGGTTTTTGCGCGGACTCAGTTGGGAAGACTGGGACCACACATCGGTTTCATCGCTCAGGGAGCTTTCGAGAGTGTTGTAAAAATTTCCTCCCAAACCCGCGGGCCCTGATTCTCGGCCTGGTTGACGCCGGGATTATTATGAAAGGAAGCGTAAGTACACCCTGCATGAGTCCAGACCAAAAAAAATCCGTAGCACTCTTAATCATCGAGATGGGTTCTCAAAATGTGAAAAAGGGGAAAAAAAAGTGGCGGGGCCCCCGGGGGGCCGTAAAGGGCCCCGGGGGGTCCGGGGCAAGGCCCCTGGGGGGGGTCAGGGGGCAACCCCCCCCCTAAAGCTGAAGATTTTTTTAAAATTTTAACCCTGAAAAAAACAGATCTGAGAACCAAAAAGTTTTCAAAAGTATTAAAAACCCCTTGATCCATAAAAAAAAGACTTTCTCACCTTCGCCAGGGGATGTCTGCAAAAATCATGAAGACCATTGCCCAAGACTGGGGATTTTCCGTTGCTAATAGTCACACAATTTTTCCCCGCGTTCAAGTCAGTTCTCATTACTGTCCCTTTACATCACCACATTTCCAGATTTAGTTTTTAATAGTAATAGCCATCCTTCAAAATACTTATTAAAAAAGTTACCTGAACCCAAACAAATAAATTTTTTATAGTTGTCCTTTAAAATCCGGAGGATTCTGATTCTTTTATAGAATAATATAATGAGAGAGTTGACTAGGATTCAATTCCAAAATGTGCAAATTGTGAAATTTAACTCATGTGTGCCCACAAGCAGTTTTTTTTTTTCCTTTTCAACTTTGGATCCATCTCTTTACAAAAAAAAAAAAAACTTTCCAATTCTGTCTCCTCAACATTAATGATGTCACTTGCAAATCTAGTCACCAGAGTATAAGTTGCATGCATATCTTTCCCGGTCGCTCGTTTTTTGGGAAAGTGTGTAACTATTTTTTCCCCCCATAAATTATACCAAAAAAGAAAGATTTTTTTGACGCGGGGTATAGGTAAAAAAAAATTTTTCTTTATTTTTATTTAAAAAACCCACTTTTTCTTTTTCCTACTATCGCTTTTGTTTTTCTTTGTTTTGTTTGTTGTCTGTAGAAATTTTAACACCTTTCAATTTTTTTGTTTTGATTTTCTCTCACTAAAAGTTTGTTTTTGCTTTTATTAGAAAATATTGACTACACAATTTGTATACTGTGCATTGATGTAACCTGTTTTTTTTAAAAGGAACCTTATTGAAAAAAAATCAGCTGATAGTGGGATTACATCAAGAAGAAGAAAGAAAAAAAAAAGGGGGGGGGGGGGGGGGGGGGTTTTCAGATTTACATACTGGAGATAAACCCCAATATTTTTAATACATTACTTCAACAAAACAAAAATTTTAAACTTATCTTCACACAAAAGAGAAGAGAGGAGGAGAGAGAGAGAGAGAGAGAAAAGAGGAGAGACGGGGTGGGAGTGGGGGGGGTGGGTAATCGCCGATGCTTTCAAACGATCCAAAGTCTCGTTTTTAAACGATCTTTCCTCTTCAGTGCTTTTCAGCAAGAACGGGGTTGATCAATGCTGATTGCCCCTGAGCCATACTTGATCGCGTCATTACACCATGTGCCCGACTGCTTTTCCGGATTGGGGATTTTCCTCATGCATCTTTCGTTGAGAATCACAATGTGGCGACGGCGCCTTTGGAATGGTCAGCATCATTTTGCGCTCATTCCTCCCCAACCATTCCAAGTCCATTTTTTTTTTAAAATGAAGCATGCTTGCTTCGCAAGAACTTTTCCCTTTTTGCTTTCTGCTATCTGAGAAACATTTGGTTTTTTCGCCACTCTCGCAAACCAAAGAAAAATGGCGTAAGGAAAAAAAATTTTCAAAAAGTTTGCCGCGTTCTCAAACACAAAATTTCCCCTTTGATGGTTTTTTTGGTTAAACCCCAGAATGAAAACAAAGACAGCAGTTCGACCGGCCCAAACAAAACCGAAAATCCCTTTTCGAACAATCAATTGGAAACAAATATCGATCGACCCCCTTTGCCCCTTAGCTTCATCCAAACCTACCTCTACCCCCCCCCCCCCCAAATTTTTTAAAGGGTTTTCCTGATCAAAAACGACCCCTGGGCCCTCAAAAAAACGAAAAACCGCCAATCGGGGGAAAAATCCCTCCTGAAAACCCTTTATTGATCACAAAAAAAAAAAAAAAAGTCTCAAATTCTGTGCCCTTTTGCCCTGCCTTTAGGTGATCAGTTTCGATGTCCTCTCCACGTCTTTGGGGTTTTTTTGGTTCTGTCGGGGTCACCGGATCGGGGATTGGGGCTGCGTTGGGCAGACCTGGTGGCGCCCCCGGGGGGGAGAGCTCCTCACGCCCGGCTCCCGACTAACAAAAATTGTCCCCAGTAGGGGCTTGTAGGGGGTTTCCGCGTATGGACAAAACAGGGCCCCGAAAACCACCCAAGTGACCGGAGCTGCAGTTCCCTTTTCCCGGGGGTTGCCTCTTTAGACTTTTACATTTACTGCTCCCTGTGGGTTGTCTGGGGGGTGCGGCGGGGGTGCCGGGCTGGGCTGTGGGCCATGTGAAAAGCGGCGTGGTACACTGCCTTGAGGTTGGGGCAAGGTTGGACAGCCAAAAAAAAAAAAAAAAAAAAAAATGTACACAAAGGAACAAAAATACCACTGCAACACATTTTCAGTGCACTTATGATTTGCTTCATGCATGTTTTCACCCCTTTTTTACATACTGTTATATGTGTGTGTTCAAAATATGTATTTGTGCGCATGCACCACACAAAATAAACGTGTGTGTGTGGTTTTTGGGGTGTGTGTGTGTGTTGTGTGGTGTGTGTGGGTGTGTGGGGTACAGACGGTGTTTTAATTTCATCCATTAATGCAGGCACATGGCTCGCCCCCCCAAGTACCTTTTCTTTCCTGGTCCAATCTCTGATAAATTAAAGTTTCCTGAAGTTCGCGGGTAATGACCCAACCTGAAAAAAATAACAACAAAAAAGGGTTTTTTTTACTCAAAATTTTTGGGTTTTCCCCCAATGCATAATCTCTATGATGCTTAAATCACTTATTTTCGTTTTCTCAGACACCTTTTAAAATTTTTGTGAAAGTCATTATCATTAAAAATTAACAGAGTTGATTCAATATACATAACATCATTAGAAAAGAAAAATAAATTAAAAAAAAAAAAAACGGAAATGTGCATGCCACTTTTTTGTTAAATGGCATGAAACGTTTTTTTTGTATAAAAAATAAAACCTTTAATCCAACAAAACGTCACGAAAAGACAAAAGATTTGTATGTTTTGCACCTGCAGTGGAAATTACTGATTTACATTCCCTAGAAATATAAAAAGAGCAGCAACTACCTCTTTTTCTTCCTGTTTCATACCCAAGGGGGAGCCAAAATAGCCAGTTGAAGCGCCTTCAAATCTTGGTGTCCTGGGGTTGGGGGTTCAAACCTCCGCCGGGCTTTTTCGGTACAGGGGATTTTTCCCCGGGTTAACTTTGGGTTTTGACTCCATTTCCCATACAGCCTTTCAAATGAGACTATAAACCGGTTCCGGTTGAACGCATGAAAAACATCTTCACACACGAAAATCCATCACCAACTTTGGGGAAGAGAAGGCCAGTTTGGCCTTTGGGATGGATACACGTTACACATAGCAGCACCTTCCCCAAGGGGAGTTGGTGCCTTAATGGGGGGATAAAAAACGGTCATACAACAAAACCCCATGCCTGTGTTACGGGAGTGTCCGCAGGAGTATCACCTCGAAAGCAAAAAGAAAAAAAGAAAGAATTCCCAAAAAACCAGATTTCAAACTTCACCCTCACGAAAAATTTCTGCAAATTTTTACAAAACAAAAAAGAGGGGTGGGGTGGGGGGGGGGGGGGTGGGGGGGGCCCCCCATACCAAAATGACTATTTAAGTTTTTAAGAACCCTGTCATCACTTTCTTCAAGTAGCAATTTTAGCACATCCCCTCACCCCACTGCTTCATCTTCTGCCCCCAATGAGGAATTTTTTTTGGTTACACTGGTGAATGCTCATAGATTTTGTGAATGCTTCTCATTTTCAAAAAACCAACTTCCATAAACAGGAAAACCTCTTAAATCATCTCATCATTCTCTTCCCCATGTGGCGTAAGGAGAGTGAGAGACACTCTCGAAGCCAGGAAAACCGCCCCCCGGCCCTGCCTCTGCCTTTGCTCAGCGTGGGGCCATCCATCGGGGCCTTTTTTGTGTTGTATCCACATTTGGTTTGCGCCCCCTTCGCTGCCACCTCCGCGTGCCCGGATGACTTTTTGGGCGTGAATAGTGGCAATACATGCCCGAACCACGACAGTTTCCCTCTTCTTGACTTTTGCCAAGAGGGGTTTTGGGGCCGCAATGATGCTTTTTGGGCTCCTCACAAGGTTTTTTTGTCTTCCGGTCTTGCCAAAGCCCCGGAAAGCGCCAAAAGCATTTAGTTTCAAATTTTTGGTTTTTCTTTGGGGGTCTGTGCTGTCTGGTCCAGCTTTCGCAGCCCTACAGAGGATGGACGCACCAGGGGGTTTCTCTTTTTTGAAAGGGGCTGTTCCCCTTTGATTTGTTTGCTTTTCCTTTTTGGGTGTTGGGGATCTGTTGGGCGATTTTGGTGGAGGCGCGGGTTTTAGGGCCCAAGTTTTAAAATTTTCAAACTTTTTGGGGGTTTTGTTTTACAGGGTTGGGGTTTTTGTTTCCAATTTCATTTTTCTTTTCCCTTTTCCCTTCTTGCACCTGCCCCTTTTTTCCAGTCTCTTTGTCAGGTCTTGTTTTCTTTTGCCCTCCCATCAGGTGATGTCATCTGCAAAACCTCAGATTATTGGGAAGAACCTAATTCTCCTCAAACAAAACAAATTGAAAAAAGCAAACCCCTCACCACGTTTAAATAACTGATCTAATCCCATTATGTACTATAAGCACATAAATAAACCCTTACGCATTAGCACTGTTCAATTTAGGTAAAAAATTCTAATACATGCGTCTGGTAAGTAGGTCTGGATAGAATATTCCCTTTGTTATACAGCTTGTAATGAATCTAAATATTTCAGGGGGTTAATAAACATAAATGCTGTATCTTTCCCATTCATTCGAAGGGCATCTCTGTCAATTATGAAGGTTCAATGGTCAGAACAATTAATAAGCTGTCCCTCCAAACTTAATGAATTAAAAAAAAAAATGGTATAACTCTTTTTTCAGTGTTTGTCAGCACATGCACAACACACATTTCTTTAAAAAAATGAATGAGCATTTGGAAGTCAAGGTGTACGAATAGCAGCACAAAGTGTAAAAAAAAAAAGAAAGTTGAAAAAGTGTTGAAAATATTTAATTCAGCCCAAATTTTGATAAAGGGAAGATACACAAGTAAGCTAAGCACACATTTTGGGGTTTTTTTTTTAACCTCAACCACACTGAAAATGCAAACAACGATAGACCATAGAATTCCTTAGCAGGTTTTTGCATGTGTGGCACAATGTGTTTGGGGGTAACAGTTAGAGTTTCTTGAACTATCAGAAAAAAAAAGTTCTATAAGTATAGATCTACATCAGCTACAAAATTAAGTTTGCATGATGCTTTTATAACATCAAACCGCACATATACACGCATTGCACACACACACAATAGAGAGAGAGAGAGAGAAGAGAGAGAAGAGAGAGAGAGAGGGGGAGAGAGGAGGAGAGAGAGAGAGAGAGAGAGAGAGGAGAGAGAGAGGAGAGAGGGGGTAACTGAGGGGATGGAAACTTGCGAGGGCACAGTTGCCCATTCAACAAGTTTTTTTATGGGGGGGAATTTTGGTGTGGGGGGAAACGAAGATTATTGAAAACCCTGTCAAATTCAGCCTGCATTACGGCATTTACGGGGAATATTACATCTTAAAACGGGGTGTTTTTTAAAATAATTACTCAAATAAATTTCCCCCCTTTGCGAAAACACTTCCATGTCAAAGACCAAGCACACATTTAGTAGCTCTGTTTGGCAGAATTTCAAAAAAACAGTAGAAAAACCTTTTCCCCTTTTCGTCTCTTTTCAAAAGTAAAACGATACAGCCAAATCCTTGCTGTCACTTTATTCAGATGAAATTGAAGCTGTCCGCTATTATTTTAAATTCAAGTTCAACAACCTTACTGATGGTGTTTTCTTCTCACCATTGTGTCTTAAACCAAATCCCCTCATTCACTCAGTTTTACAGCCAGGACAATCAATAAATGCGTTTCCCTTCCCTCCCCTCATTCACCCCAGTTTTGAGGGCATGGACACCAAGTCAATTGTGTTTACCATTCCCCTTTCTTTTTCCCTTCTTTTTATTCTCGGTCAGTCTGCACTGCTTCACTTCCCCTCAGCCATTTTTTTTAATAGTTTGAAACACACAAACCACCTAAAAAGTGGCTTGACAGTTAGTCCATCCCTTTTCTTGTGGCAAAATTTTTAACTGTTTTTGGGCCCAAATTGGTTTTTCTTACAAATGTCAAATAAAACAAAAAAAAAGACAATGGTAATCATCACCTAGTAAACAGCAATTTTAAAAAGAAAAGATTTGGATGAAACTTTTTTCTTCTCTTCATGCCATTTAAAAGGCATGCAGCATCACTTAAGTTTAAGAACCCAAGTTTGGGGTTAAATCCTTGCTGAGCTTTTTGCAAGAGCTACCACTTTCTCCACAGTACTTACTATACACTGAATCAAAGTTATGCCTGTTAGAACTGAGAGAGGATTCCATCTTGGAATTTCCATTACTATACAGCAGCAATAAACATAACCCCTTTTCCATTTAAATAATTTTGATCATGACTACATTTTTCTACGTTTTTTGTTAAAAAATTATGTCAATATTCGCTGCTTTGCCTTTTTGATTGGCAATTCATTTAAATTGTCTTATTGGTTCCCTTTTTGAAGTAGGGCTCAACCAATTATCATCGCTTAAAGCCTACGCTGTCTTACTTAAGGTAAATCCCTTTAAAAGATTATCCAACTATTCCTAGGTTGCATGAGGCTTTCAATAGAAAAATTTTTTTTAAGCCCTTTAGCCCCTGAAGATTCTTTTCATTGCAAAATCCCAATTTCCCCTCTCAACCAAAAAAAATTCTATCAGCTACCAATGTGAAAGGAAAACAGTAGAAAAAAATCAGGATGAGAAAGAGGGAAAGGGAGGGAAATAATCTGTGCTCTAAAATCTCAGTAGGTAAGGTACCCCCTCGAGAGGGGAAAAGGAAGGGCATTGTACAAAGACTTAAAAAAGGGGAAAGGGGAATAAAAAAACCGGGGAAATGCCAGGATTCAGCGGAAGGTGGTTCTCAACTTGGAATCCCCAATCAAAGGGAGAGGCGAGGGAGAAAGTGAACAAAAAGGGAAAGCCCCTATACATAGTTTTTAAAAATTTCTATAACAAAAAGTTCTAGTCATCAAACTTATGGATAATGCTGTGCAAAACACACCACCTTATATATACTAATGCAACGTTTTCTAAAAAAAAGGGGAATTTCAAGCTTTAATTGATTTGCGCAAACCCCAGTTTTAGGAAAAAAGAAATGGTGCCTTAAAAATAGGGGCTTAAAGTAATAAGTGAGTGCTATGGGAAAGGGTATGAAATTTTCACAACTGAAGAGAAAAAAGGTTAGGGGCATCTGCCTCACAAAATCTGGTCGGGGCCAAGTCAGAGTGAAACACTGCAGCAGTGATTTTAAAAAAAGCTATCTTTGTAAAGTAGTTGGGGTGAGGGGGGAAAATTCTTGATAGGGTTTTGGGCTAAAAATCCAAAAAGCAGTGAGGAGAACTTGCAGCAGTAAATAAACTGATTTATCTGCAGCAGAGAAAAAACCCCTCAAAACCGCTTTTGATGGGGGGCTTTAATTTCCAGAAAAGACTGGAAAAATGAAAAGTGTAAGGGAGGTGAAAATCACCCACACAGGTGTTTTTACAGGTGTACAAAGGATGCATTTCCCTTTTTCAAAAAAAGATGGAGTTAACCGTTACAGCTGGACAGAAGCCTCAAACGATCGGTAACCCCAAACGGGCGACTGGGACGGCATTACTACAACACAGGTGGGAAAAAAATGACCCTGCCCACTAGGATCAGTCTGTCTTGCCCTGGAGAAACCCACTTGGGGTTTACCGCCCAAATTTTCAAAAAACGGTTTTGATGGCACAGGCATGAACTGGATCGTGGATTGGGGAAAAAGTACTTCAGGCTGTACAGGGTGCATGTGGGACACTCAAGGGGAAAAATTGAAAAGGGACAGAAAAATTTTACCCACGCAAAAGGTGGGAAAGGGAAAGAAAGCAGGATGGGCAGGGCACCTTGCTTCGGTCAGAAAGAAGCAAAGTTATCGACGTGGAAAAAAACGCAGATGGCAAAGCTTTAAAGTGGGGCCAGGATGGCAAAAAGCATGCGGAAAACCAAGAAAAAACTGGAAAAAAAGTGCGCAACAGGCAAAAAAAAAAACCCCAAAGGGGATTTTTGGGCCTATGTGAAGAACAAGACAAAAACAAAAAGTGGAGTTGCCGATTTGAAAAAGAAGATGGTCAAAAAAAAACAGCAAAGAAAAAGCGGTTGTTAACCTTTCTTCCCAAATGTGTTTACAACAGAAGGGATAGTGGACTGCCTGACCCCCCCCCTCCACCCCCCACCCAGATGACTATGGGAGTGAAATGGGATTTTTTACATCACTGTTAAAAAATAAAAAGCTGCTGAAAAACCCCAACCTGGCAAAGGCCCCCGGACCAGATGGGAAATTTAACCCTTGCTGTTGTCCGAGCTCTGAAACGCTGGGGCCCCCCGGGGACGAACTGTTTGGAAGTCCTTTTACAATCAAAGTACTGCAGGCTGGGAAAAAAGCTATAGTGACACCAGTTTTTTTTAAGAAAAGAGTAAACTTAGCAAAAAAACTACAGGCCGTGAGTCTCACTTGCATTTTCGAAAAGGGCATGGAAACTTGTGAGGGAGCAGGGGATTGAGCTCCCCAAAAACCCAAGACCCATATGCAAAGAAAACAGGCTTCCCAGGGGGGTTCATTGTACCAGTTTTTTGGATGTTCTGGATAGTGGGACAAAGTGCTTGCAGGGAGGTTCCATCGATGACTACATGGGTTTTTCAGAAAGGTTTGACAGGTCCCACCCCGACTGGCCAATTTAACCCCATGGGTGTCGGGGAATGCTTGCAGGGGATTGAATTTTCCCCTGGAGAGAAAAAGAGAGTGTCGTGAATGGAGAAATTCGCAGCAAGCTATGACAAGGGAATCCACAGGGAGCGTTTTGGGCCACCGCTTCGTGTTTACATCAATGACCCCCCCCACCGGGGAAAGAGCATGAAAGGGGTTGTTTCCCGAGACACAAAGATTTTCACGAAAAGTGTCGGGAAGAGCTATGCACATACTTCGGATGACCTGCGCTCCAGCAGGGCGAGAAACTGGTTACTCAGATTTCACCGGGAAATTGCAGGTTTTTGAATTGGGGGGAACAGGAATCAGAGGAGTCTTTTACATAAAGGGGGAAAAGAAACCGGGAGAAGATTAAAAATTGGCCCTTGCGAAAGTTATGTAGAAGGCCTAGGCGTCCTGATGGGAAATAAATTTGACTTAAAGGCCATTTTTGTAGCACCCCCCAAAGGCAACAGGTGGTTGGCATTGTCGGCGTCATTTGACATCTTACGGGGACCGTTTACCCGTCTTCAGTCGCTGGTCCGGCCCCTTGGAAAAGGGCACCTGTATGGAATCCACATCAAAGACCTCGAAAAAACCATGAGGTGTGAAAACGCCATGCATAAGCAAAATAGGTTCATTGAAAGAGAACCGTATCCAGAAACCCCACTCTGAGTTTCCAGTCTCGAGCATGAAGAAAACGTGGTGACAAAAGACCTTTAAATACTTCATGGGTTACAAGCAGATCGCCACGTTCACACTCGCATAAGCAGAGAGAAAAGAGGAAACAGTCTTAAGTTGAATAAATCACACGCGGGCCCAAAATGTACCCAGCTCCTATTTCTCACAGCGGTCACAAACCGGGAAAATTTTGCCGGACAGGTTGGCACTGCACGGCCCCATGTCCCCTTAAAATGCAGGTTGGACGCCCACGGACAAACCTCCTACAATCATGATCCAATTGCACCACTAGCCACGCACCAAATTTAGCATTCGGGATTTTTCCCTGAAAACGAACTGGCCTACCCAGGCTAAAAGCGTCTTAACGATAAAGATAAAATCAAGAAGTTCAAGTATTTAAAAAGGGCAAAAACCGAGTTAAGCCTGTGACTTACCTCTGTGATACGTGGATCTTCTCCCGTTTTTCCTTTAATTAATTCCCACTCAGAACAAAATTAATCTTATATTCAATGATTATGGACCTTTCACAAAGAATATGAAAGGTTAGCGGTCTAAACTTAACCCCGCAATCACAAGAACTTTCAAGAGCGGAAACTGCGATCGCAAAAGGAGCCGCTGGATCCCAGCGGGGAGTGAAAACTGAAAAACAAAGGGAAAAAGATGTGGCTACCCTAAAGAAACTAAAAATTCGCAAATTTCCAGAAAAACGTCCTATGTCGGTTACTTTATGTCGAGGTACGTTCCAGGTACTCCCCTTTCCCCTTTTTGCTTCCCCGGGAAAAAATGTTGTTCACGTACTCGTCCGGTTGTTGATCTTTGATCCTTATATATTGAAGGTTAAAAAGCAAATTGATGTGAAAAATTTTCTTATCTGAAAAACAACAATTTAATTTTAAAATAAACAAAAGCTTAATGGACAAATTTATTTTTTAACCAAACAAAATAGAAAGGCTTGAGGGTATTTTTTGCGCAACCTTTCGGCAGATGGCTGCTCTCCCCTCATTTTTCATCAAACGGGGGGGGTTTTTTGATTTTGAGTAAAAACATCGAACCGCACAGAGGAAAATCAACCAACCCAAAAATTTCAACATGGCTTTTTGTTCTTATGCGCCCCTTACGAGAAAAATCAACTGTTTGAAGTAAAAATTTGTGAAAAAGGATCCGACTTCGAGAAAATCGTGGTGATCGTCGTAAATTGTCGCTGCCGATCATATAGTTTATTACCCGACCATTTTTGGGGTTTGTGTTGAGTAGGAAAAAATGAAAGATAACAAAACGGGTTAAATATTAGTTTGTGGTTGCAAAATCGTTTTTCTTTTATTTAAGAATTTTTAAAATCTAATGAATGTGTTAACCGCTTGGGTTCTCATGGTTCCAGTTATTTTCAGTGGAAAAATTTAAACCCTTTGGCCAAACCTCACAGAACTAGCCTTCGAATGATACGGGGAAAGGGAAAATATTTCTGATTTTTTTTTCATTGAAAGGCAGATAAAATCAGAAATTTTTTTAAAAACCCCAAAATAGGTTTATCCACCCCTGCCACTTTAAACCCCCCCACCCCCACCCCCCCCCCCCCCCCCAGGGAAAAAGGCCCCCCCCCTCACCCCACCCCCAGAGAAACTTTTTTAGCCATAGCAAATTAATTTTTAAAGATGAAAATACTAAATTGGTGTACTTTAAATTGGCACGTGCGAACTTCTATCTTTACTTTTTCTGATTAAATTTTTCCCTCAGATTTTTTTTGCGGAAAAAAAGCACAGCGGAAAACTGGTTACAAATGAAAGGCGGTGAAGTTAAAAGGGGGCCTCAGAACATCAGGTTTTTCAGAATATGAGGGTAAGCCACTTTATTTTTTTTGCAAACCAGACACGGGTTTTCTTCTGTAAATTTTCACTTTGTAATGTCCTTTGGGTTTTCATCTGATTCCAATGCAGGATTACCCCTCAGGACAAATTTTTTGGCTTAAATGTTAGACCTGTGGCACTAATGCCCAATTTTTTAAAAGAGTTTGGAGGGATCTTTTGGGTTTTGTCAACCCCATTCCAAACCCTTGGATACATTATAAGCCAATGGATCAAAAATCGGGGGGAAAAGCAGCAAAGGTAATTTTTTTTTTTTGTGGTCCGGACCGCATGGAAAAAAAAACCCCAAGGTTTTGTAAGTGCATTTTGGGTTAAACTTGGAACTGCATTTTGTCATCCTTTTTGTGGGACCAATTTTTCCTTCAGTCTACCCCTAAAACCTTTTTCACCCATTTTGTGGGACCACCCCCCTTTTCTAGGCTACCCCTGTAAAAAACCCCATGTCATCCATACCAGCCGCTGTGGAAAATGGTTTAGCGTCGGGGACTCCGGCTGGGGTCGTGGGGGAAAATCAAGTCATTGGGTTTTTCCCCCGACGGGTCATACCCCGATTGAGTTTGGGCGGACTCAGTTTGGGGGATGGATCACACAGTCGGTTTTATCCACTTAATGGGTGCATTTCTGAGAAATTTGCTCAAATTCCCCGACCAAACTGCAGGTGCGATCTCTCGGGGCCGGTTGACGCCGGGATATTTGAAGAAAGGAATAGGGTACAGCCCTGTCATGTGTATCAGCCGAAATGGAAATCCATAGCTCAACCTCTTCCGTTATAGCATAAAAAAAAAAGTCAATTTGTGGCCCTTCATGCCCCCTCTCGTGGTGACCTCAGTTTCGATGTCCTCTCTGTGTCTGGGCCTTGGTTGGTTTTTCGGTGCAGTGGTATCGGGGAGTCATGGGGGTGTCGTTGGACAACTATGGCGCCTCCGGAGGGGGAGCTCAAGCCGTTTTACGACTAAGCAATTAGTCTCATAGGGGGCTTATGGGGGTGTCCTGCGTATGTTAGATCAAAAAGCGCCCAAAAAACCACCCAAGTGACTCGGGGCGGCAGTGCGGTTTTTCCCGTGGTTCCCCCTTGCACATTTGACTGTCCCTGTGGTTTCCCGGGGCCGGGGGGCGGCGGGGGGCCGACCGGGTTTGGCGTGGATGGGGTGTCGGAACAAGTGGGGTGGGTGCACGCCCCTGAGGGTCGCAAGGGGGGGACAGGAAAAAAAAAAAAAAAAAAAAACAAAAAAAAAAAAAACTTGGATTTTCGAGGTGTTTCTCAGAATGGGCGGTTTTTTGGCACATGATAGCCGGGTTCATGTTTTTCAAAATAACATATTTTTTTTTTTGGGGGATAAACACAGAATTATGGGAATAATTTTTCATACGTTTATTTTCAGTGACCTTTTTTTTGAAACTCCACATTAGCCAGCACGTTTATCGTTGACCTTCTACCCCTTGTTGTGGCCAATGCCATTTTTCTTTTACTCTTTTCCATCTAGAGTTAATGATTTAAAAAAATTTCTACTTACAGTATTTATCACAGGCCTTTCTCAATCAGATTTGCACCAAAATTTTTTTCTTTCTTTCTTTTTTTTTTTAAAAATGAAAAAAAGCAAATCGGGGTCCAATTTTTTCTTAATTGTCATTTTCAAAAAAATGAAAAATCGAATTCATGAAGAAAATGATTGGGAAAAAAAAGGGGGGGAAAGGGGTCAAAATTTCAGTGGGGAAACCAGTTTTTTTTTTTTTCTTTTCAGTGAACCTTTGTGAGAGTCAAAAGTGTTTTTAATTTACCTAACCCGTGGAACGGAAGGCAAAAAAAGGTTTACACTTGTTATTGGCAAAAATACAAAAAAGGAAACGTTTGAAAAATGGGCCCTTTATTATTGGGGGGTAAAAAGTTCAGGATTTTCAGATTTGAACCCTTTTTTTAAAACAATTTTTTTTTCCCGGGATAGAAAGGGGAAGGGCCCCTCCCCCCCGCCCCCTGACCCCCTCCTCCCCGCATTGCCTCCCCCCCCCCCCTCCCCCCCTCCTTTTTACCCTGGAATTTTATAGATATTTGATTTTCCCAGTGGAAAAAGGCATACGGGTTCGCAACAGTACAGTGTCTTGAGAGGGTTAATCCAGTCTGAAACAAAAGTTTAGTTTTGGGACAAAAATTGTGGGAATTACATTTTGGAGTTTCCTTTTAATATCTAGGAAACAGAAAGGGTTTATGTTCCTGGGTCCTGCCCCCAGCAATAAAAATGACCCTTGTTTAGATGGTGAGAAAGGTTAATTAACCTCATAACATTTCCCAATGGAGACATTTGTAATCACTGAAACATAATACCTGGTTGAACATTGGAATCTGAAAGAAAAAAAACCCCATCTACCTTAGATAATATACTTTGACTCTTCTTCATGAACCTACTGTGACAGACATCAGCAAGCTGTTCCCTTTATGAAAGTACAACATTAATTCATTATGGACACCGAGTTCAAATAAATCATTACAACAACACAGATGGATGTCATGGTCATGGAGAATAATTTTGCTACAGAACTGAGGACACATAAATCTGAAAGATGAACATCAGAATAGTGTGATTCCAGGCTAGAAAGACCTGACCTGTCTGAAGGGTCAGCTGGTTAGTGTAGAGACAGGTTTGTGCAGTAATTGTCCAGTGGGTTTGTCTGAAGTCATTGTCCAGTGTGTCGCAGCGCAATGAAATAAAATTAGGTGTCAGGAAATTTGGCTTGTTTGGGCTCTTTAACTAAAGTCAGGTTTTGCAAACTGAAGAAAATTTGTCTTTCAGGATTGACTCAAATTGGCAAATTAAAAAAATAATGTCATAAGGCTCTACCGAAGAACGTAGACAAATGAACCACAAGACAAAACGGGACGCATTTCGTCCTATATATGTATGTGTGTGTGTAGTATGTGAGATCTCAGTGTTATGAATATAACTAGTTAAAACATATTATTGACCAGGCCGCCGTGGCGAAGTGGTTAACATCGCGGACTCCCGCTGGGAGGTCGTGGGTTCGAATCCCATTCAGAAGTCATGTGGGTTTTTTCTGACCCAACCGGCTCCTACCCAGAGTTGAGTTTGCTGCGGACTCAGTTGGGAAGACTGGGACCACACAGTCGAGTTTCATCCACTTAATGGATGCGTTTCTGAGAGTGTTGCTCAAATTTCCTGACCAACACTGCAGGTGCCTGTATCTCTCGGGCCTGGTTACGCCGTATATATTATGAAAGGAAGGCGCTAGAGTACAGCCCTGTCAGTAGTCTCAGACCGAAACGGAAATCCGTAGCATCATCTTAACATCCTCATTCTCATCGATCAGCATTTAAAAAACAAAAAGTCTCAAATTCCTGTGGCCCTTCATGACCTGCTCTCATGGTGACCTCAATTTCGATGTCCTCTCCACGTCTGTGACCTTGGTTTGGTTCCATCGAGGTCACCGGTATCGGCGAGTCCCATGGGGCTGTCGTTGGACGGACGTGTGGCGCCCTCCGGACGGAGAGCTCACTCACGCCGGCTCTGCGACTAAGCAATTATTGTCGTCAGTGGGGCTTAGTTGGTGGTGTCCCTGCGTATGTTAGATCAGAACAGGCGCCACTGAACACCACCGAAGTGACTAGGCAGCAGTGCAGTGTCTCCTCCGGTGGGTTGGCCTCTTGACGACTTGACATTGACTGCTTCCTGTGGATTGCCGGTGCCGGGCTGCGGCGGGCCGACCGGGGGCTGTGGCTGTGGACGTGGGTGTCGGAATGAGCGGCGTGGTGGGCACTGCCTCTGAGGTGGCGCAGAGAGAGTGGACAGCAAAAAAACAAACAAAAAAACAAACAAACAAAAAACATATTATTGATGAAAATCTACTAAACTCACATACGCATGCACATGCGCACAGCCCATACATCACATTTTCGTAAAAACATGTTCTACTCTTGGATGAGAGAAAATGAGGTAAAAGACAAAGAATTGGTAACTTGTTTGCATGTTTGCAGGTGAACTCTGGAGTGGCTCCATTGAAATGGCATCACGACCTGTAACCCAGACACCTTAACCTTGCCCCTTAGTGCTACAGTCTGCGTGATGGCACATGGGTCATGTCTGGCACGTCCATCCTGCGTGATGGCCACACAGCAAAGGAAGAGTATGGCAGTGACCTTGACCAGCTTAAGGAAGGGGATCGCGTGGGGTAATGCGCAGCAGCCAAGGAATCTGCACATTTATGTCAATGGCCGAGACCAGGGTGTTGCCACAGCGGGTGTGCCCAGCCCAGTGTGGGCTGTGGTGGACCTGTATGGGAAGTGCGCCCAGTGTCTGTCTACGATCCCAGCAGTCCTGTGTTTGGCAACAGGCAGAGACAGAATGGTGAGCGTGCTCATTTGTATAGTGTGATAATGTATTGTCATCCAAAATTCAAGACTTCAGGATACATGTCTTACTTAGTTCAAAGAAAATCTATAAGAAATTTTGGAAATCTATAGGCCAAGTGCCAAGTGGAAATGGAAAAGGAAATTGTTTAACTACTCATGTACACTTTATTAGCAAACAAATAGGCAAAGTAACAATTGTGCATGACTACTGGAAAGTTATAAAGTTCTAAGATGATGTAACTCAAGGGTTGGATTTGAGACTGAAAAGAAGGTTCATTTTACTGGCTACATAAAGAAGTCTTGGTTTACTTTAAACCCGTCCAGAAATTTTTAAAAGAGTGTAAACGCCGGCAAAACTTTTTTTCATACTTTTTTTTGGGAAATTTAAAAGGGATTGAGTGCAGTGCTGACTTGGAAA
>CM031611.1:5052707-5070962 GCA_018398815.1 Conus ventricosus
GTTTCTTGTATTTGACATGCTTTTTTGAGTGCCGTTATGCAGAGCTTCCATATTTGATGTCCTGCAAGCAGACGATGCACCGGGCAACGCCAGCAGCTGTGGTTTTGCGGCACCAAGTCAGAAATGTCGCCCTTTCCCATTTCGCCATCATTGTCCGGACCTCTTTCGTCCAGCCATCGCCAAGACCATTTGTTGGGGACAGAAGCATCGATCAGCGACGTGTCTTCATTCACAGCCACAAACGGCATCGTGCTCAAAGAAGAGAATGAAGTGCAGCAGATTCAGACTAGATCTAGGTCGACGGGATCGTTCCGACGTGAAGAAGATCGTTGCGACGTGAAGACGTGCAACGTGAACACGCTGTAGGCTATCGTGAAAATGGCGCATATCGGAAGACAAGTTTTGCAACAACTTGGACGGCGCATGCGCGAGTTGTTCAAGAACGCAGCTTCACCGAAAACTACCCAAAAAGGAAAATCGACCACAACGAACGCCGATGTCCGGATTTCCGGACAAACGACCAATACAAAATTTCCGGATTCCGGATTTTCCGGACGTGTGGTTTCACCCATGCAGAGCTATTTGCATTTCATGTAAAGAGACACCAAAAAAATGTGTAAACCCTTAGCTGCTGATGTGCATGTCTGCCAATACCAGTTAACTACTCACCTGCCAGCTCAAGACAATTTTATTCCAACGTGAGAGACATGAAATGGCCTGAGCATTAAAAGAGAGGGCATTGGAGGCATATGCTTGTAGTCGCCATTTGCAAAGTGCTTTGATCTGAATGCCCAAAAGTTTAGACTTTTGAGAGGTCATTTTGAGAAAAATCAGTAAATACTGGCGATAGAGGACTGTCAATTTAACACCATTGTTGACAATTTTGTAGCCCATGCACCTATGAATTGATGAGGTGGTGGTGGGGAAATTTTTGTTTGTGTAATGCCCCCGCTGTCATAAGTTTGCCTGATGCTCTTAACATTTGGCAGAGCTTGACCAGCATTACATAAAAAAAAACCTTGGAACTTGGAGAGTTAAAACATCTTTCCTCACAAAAGAATGAGAGAATGGAGTTACAATAACTAAAATAAAAACATATGCAAAAACTTCCGTCATTTATTTAGTTCATCAGTACAAAATGTAAAAATTCAAGTCAATCCACTGTACAGCCAGGATAGTAAGGGATTATGCTCATTAAAGAACATTTCTTACAGAAAACACAATCAAATCAAGAACCCTCACCAGTTCATAAGACTGAAGAGCCAGCTGCACTTTGTCATCACCGAATTCTCTGCCCTTCTTGAACAGTTGCTGTATGTTTGTCAGATGTTGACGTCGCTTCTCTGAGGATAGCCCCCGCACCTTTTGCAGGTAGTCTGCAGCCAGTTTGTCCACCTCCTGCACCACCTCTGGACACACCCACAATCACTGTCAGGAATTGTTAATACCTCTCTGCTGAAGGTTTCTCTTCAATAAAATGACATGTGTTTCCATGACCTAAGTAAAATTTGTTGTTTTTTTCCTTTAATGTACTTAAGACAAATTTCTGGACATTTCTATTCTTAAATGAATTCTCGCACATTTGGTCTTTCTTTAACTGAGACAAATTTATGTAGCCAGACTTCATCCTGTGCATTTAGAATATTTTCATGGCCTTGCTGCCCAAATTTGTATGATAAAATGGAAACACTGAAATTTCACACCGTTTTACTGTTTGATACTAAACATTATAACTGACCTCTATTATTTAAAATAAAAAAAAGTACCAAGATATCCAAGGCCTGACCAGCGCACAAGCACCCTTCTTGAATCTTTTTAGTTATCTGTTAATTAAATCAAGATTTAACTGTAATCCCTGCGAACTGTAAGTTTATAGCCTTGCAGATATGTTGTATCTGCATAAATTAGTCTGCATGCAATGACACCTTTGTGATGAAAGTGAAACAAACTGAAACCTACGAGAAACAGATACTTTATGTAAATGTAGTTTGCTTTAAAGAAAAGCTAAGTCTTCACCAGGAAATGGCAAAATTTACTCATTTAATTCATTTAGTAATTTTTTTCTTCTTCCTTTTCTCTTTTCACGCTTCCAACTTCACACGCCTCATCATCATCTCTCACTTTCTTGGTTAAATAATTTGTTGAAGTTCTTTTTCATGTCTCATGATACTTTTTGAAATACTGCAATTTCTGTCCGCATGTCGTTCCCCCACCCCACCCCACCCCTGCCCCCCATGTTCAGACCTTTTCACTTTTCTCCTTTACATCATTTATGTGCAAACGTATGCAGACGATATGCAGAATCATTCAAAATTAAACAACCACATTTCATAATTTGATAAAATGTACCAGAGCTGACAGATCAGAGTGCATGGTAATCAACTGAACAGCAACATTTAATTGATACTTTCCACAATTGTGCATAAGATGACATCAAAGCCAATGACCCACTGATATTCATGTTTGATGAGGCAGCATTTCTCTTACATTTGAAGTAAAAATGATGATGATTATAAAATGAATTATGGTATACTCTGGATCTGAAAAAAAAACACCCAACAGCTGTCATTTGATAATTCTAATGGGCAAATCTGAAGCAACATGCATTAAAAGTATAAATGCAACAAACCTTTATCTAAATAAACAAACAAAACACCAGAAAACAAACAAAAGACACCATTACTAGAAGTACACAAAGAAAACCAGCCGCCGTGGCGAAGTGGTTAACGTCGCGGACTCCCGGCTGGGAGGTCGTGGTTCGAATCCCATCAGAGTCATGTGGGTTTTTCTGCCCCGACCGGCTCCTACCCAGAGTTGAGTTTGCTGCGGACTCAGTGGGAAGACTGGGACCACACAGTCGAGTTTCATCGACTTCATGGATGCGTTTCTGAGAGTGTTGCTCAAATTTCCTGACCAACACTGCAGGTGCCTGTATCTCTCGGGCCTGGTTGACGCCGGGATATATTATGAAAGGAAGCGTAGAGTACAGCCCTGTCATGTAGTCTCAGACCGAAATGGAAATCCGTAGCATCATCTTAATCATCAGAGATGGGATTCTCATAATGTGAAAAAGGAGGAAAAAAAAGTGGCGGGGGTCCGGGGGCCGCTGAAGGCCCCCGGTGGGTCCAGGGCAAGGCCCCTGGTGGGGGTCAGGGGGCGAATCCCCCTGAAGCTGAAGATTTTTTAGAATTTAACCTGCAAAAATCAGCATCTGAGACACCAAAGTATTCAAAAGTATTAATAACCTTGATCCTATAAAAAAAAGACTTTCTCACCTTCGCCATTGATGTCTGTCAGGAAATCATGAAGACCATTGACACAGGACTGGTGATTTTCCAGTTGCTAATAGTCACACAATTTTCCAGCAGTTGCAAGTCAGTTTCTCATTACTGTCCTTCACATCACCACATTTCAGCGAGCAGTTTAGTTTTCTAATAGTAATAGCCATCCTTCAAAATACTTATTAAAAAAGTTTACCTGAACACCAATCAAATAATTTCTTATAGTTGTCCTTCAAAATACCACGGAGGATTCTGATTCTTTTATAGAATAATATAAGTGAGAGAGTTGACTAAGGATCATATTCAAAGTGTGCAAATTGTGAAAGTTTAACTCATTGTGTGCCCACAAGCAGTTTTTTTTTTCCTTTTCAACTTGATCCATCTCTATTACAATAAGAAAAAACACACTTTCACACTTCTGATACTCCTCAACATTAATGATGTCACTTGCTAAATCTAGTCACCAGAGTATAAGTATGCATGCATATCTGCCGGTCTGCTCGTTTGTATGAATGTGTGTAACTGATTTTTCCCCCCCATAATATCTATACCAGAAAAGAAAAGATTTTTGTGACGCGGTGGTATAGGTAAAAAACATTATTCTTATTATTATTACTACCACTACTACTATTACTTTTTCCGTACTATCGTCTGTTTGTTTACTTATGTTTTGTTTGCTTGTCTGTAGAATGTCAATAACACCCTTGCAATTTTTTTGTTTTGATCTCTCTCTCACTAAAATAGTTTGTTGTATGCTATTTATTACGTAAAATATTGACTACACAATTGTGTATACTGTGACATTGATGTAACCTGTTTTTTCAAAGAGAACCTTCATTGCAAAATAATCAGCTTGATGATTGTGGGCATTACATCAAGAAGAAGAAAGAAAAAAAAGGGGGGGGGGGGGGGGTTCTACAGATTCATCATATCTGGAGATAACCTGCAATATTATTAATATCATTACTTCAACAAAACAAATATTAATAGCATTACTCTTCACACAGAGAGAGAGAGAGAAGAGAGAGAGAGAGAGAGAGAGAGAGAGAGAGAGACGGGTGGGAGTGGGGGTGGTGGGTAGACTCGCCGATGCTCCAAACGATCCAAGAGTCTCGTTTGTAAGACGATCTTTCACTCTTGCTAGGTGCTTTTCAGCAAGAACGTGGTTGATCAATGCTGACTTGCCCCGTGAGCCATACTTGATCGCGTCATTACACCATGTGCAGACTGCTTGTCCTGGATAGGTGATTTTCCTCATGCAGTCTTTCAGTCTGAGAATCACACTGTGGCTGACGGCGCCTTTGGAACTGGTCAGCATCACTTTTGCGCTCACTTCCTCCTCCAACCACTTCCAAGTCCATTTGTTTTTAACTGAAGCATCGACTTGCTTCGCAAGAACTTTCTCGCTTTCTGCTATCTGACGAAACATTCTGGTTTTCGCCACTCTCGTCAAACCGAAAGAAAATGGCGTAAGGAAAAAAATTTGCAAACAGTTTGCCGCGTTCTCAAACATCAACTTCCGCTTTGATGGTTCGGTTAACCGCAGAATGAAAACAAAGACAGCAGTCTCGACCGGCCCAAGCAGAAACCGGAAACATCCATTTGCGAACAGATCAATTGAGAACACAATATCGATCGACCTCTCGCCGTACATTAGCTTCATCACAAACCTACCTCTACCCCCCCCCCCCCCAATTTTCTCAACGGATTTACACTGATCTCAAAAACGACCCCTGGGGCCATCAAAAAGACGGAAATCCGCCAATCGGCGGAAAAATCCCATCTCTGAATCATCCTCATTCTCATTGATCAGCATTAAAAAAAAAAAAAGTCTCAAATTCTGTGGGCCCTTCATGCCCTGCTCTCATGGTGACCTCAGTTTCGATGTCCTCTCCACGTCTGTGGCCTTGGTTTGGTTCTGTCGGGGTCACCGGTATCGGCGAGTCCATGGGGGCTGTCGTTGGACAGACCTGGTGGCGCCCTCCGGAGGGAGAGCTCACTCACGCCGGTCCCACGACTAAGCAATTATTGTCGTCAGTAGGGGGCTTAGTAGGTGGTGTCCTGCGTATGTTAGATCAGAACAGGCGCCACTGAACACCACCGAAGTGACTCGGCAGCAGTGCAGTGTCTTCTCCGGTGGGTTGCCTCTTGACGACTTGACATTGACTGCTCCCTGTGGATTGTCGGTGCCGGGGCTGCGGCGGGGCTGACCGGGCTGTGGCTGTGGACCAGGTGTCGAATGAGCGGCGTGTGTACACTGCCTCTGAGGTGGCGCAGAGGTTGGGACAGCAAAAAAAAAAAAAAAAAAAAAAATGTACACAAAGGAACAAAAGATACCACTGCAACACATTTTCAGTGCACTTATGATTTGCATGCATGCATGTTGCATTTTCCGTTTACTTACATATCTGTTAGTATGTGTGTGTTCATAGATATGTATTTGTGCGCATGCACGCACACACATATACGTGTGTGTGTGTGTGTGTGTGGTGTGTGTGTGTGTGTGTGTGTGTGTGTGTGTGTGTGTGGTGTACATGACGGTGTTCATAATTTCATCCATTAATGACAGGTCACATGGCTCGCCCACACCAAGTACCTTGCGTTCGCTGGTCCAGATCTCTGATCAGATTGAAGTTTCTCTGAAGTTCTGCAGGTAATGACTCCAAGCCTGAAAAAAATAACAACAAAAAATGGTTTTTACTCATAGAATTTGGATTTACCCATGCATAATCTCTATGATTGTCTTAAATCACTATGATTTTCTGTTTTCTCAGACACCATTTAAATTTTGTGAAAGTCATTATCAGTTAAAAATTAACAGAAGGTTGATTACAATATACATAACATCAGTTAGAAGAAGAAAAATATAATTAGAAAAAAAAAAGAACGGAAATGTGCATGCCACTGTATTGTTCAAATGTGCATGAACGTTGTGTTTGTATAATAAATAAAACCATAATGCAACAAAACAGTCACTGAAAAAGACAAAAGATTTGTATGCTTTGCAGCCTGCACGATGGAATTACTGATTTACATTCACCTAGAAATATCAAATGAGCAGCAACTACCTCTATTTTCTTCCTGTTTCATATCCACAACGGGGAGCCGGAATAGCTCAGTTGGTAGAGCGCCTGACTCGTAATCTTGGTGATCCTGGGGTTGCGGGTTCGAACCTCCGCCGGGGCGTTTCGGTACAGGGGGATTTTTCCCTCGGAGTTAACATTGGTTCTGACTCCATTTCCCATACAGTCCTTCGAATGAGACTATAAACCGAGGTTCCGTGTGTGAACGCATGCATAACATCTTGCACACACGTAAAATCCCATCACCAACTTTCGGAAGAGAAGGCCAGTTTGGCCGTTGGTATGGATGACACGTTACACATAGCATGCACCTTCCCCGAAGATGGAGTATGGCTGCCTTAATGGCGGGATAAAAAACGGTCATACACACAAAACCCCACTGCCTGTGTATACAGGCAGTGTCCGCAGGAGTATCAGCCTGCGTACGCAGAAAGAAAGAAAGAAAGAATATCCACAATAAACAGATTTCAAAACTTCACCCTCACTGAATGAATTCATGCTAATAGTTACAACAACAAAAAATGATGGGGTGGGGGTGGGGGTGGGGGGGTTGGAGGGCCTCCATATCCAAAGTGACTATTTAAGTGTTTAAGAACCTCTGTCATCACTTTCTCTCAAGCTAGCAATTTTATGCACATCACCTCAGCCCCACTGCTTCATCTTCTGCATCCCCAATGAGGAATATGTTTTTGGTTACATCTGGTGAATGCTTCATCAGATTTTGTGAATGCTTCATCATATTTCATAACTCAACATTCCAGTAAACAGGAAGAACCTCATCATCATCATCATCATCATTCTCTTGCCCATGATGGGCGTAGAGGAGAGATGAGAGACACTCTCGAAGCCAGGCACCGCCATCCGGCCCTGTCCTCTGCCTGTCGCATCAGCGTAGGGCCATCCATCCTGGTCCATTCTTTGATGTTGTCCATCCAGCATTTGGCTTGTCGTCCCCTTCGTCTGCCACCTTCCAGCGTGCCCTGGATGACTGTTTTGGGCAGTGAATAGTGGCATATGACATGCCCGAACCACGACAGCTTCCTCTTCTTGACTGTTGCCAAGAGGGGTTCTTGGGGGCCTGCAAGTGATGCTATTTGGCTCCTCACAAGGTTGTTTGTCTTCCGGTCTTGCCAAGAGATCCCGAGCAAGCGCCTGAAGCATTTAGTTTCAAACGTCTGGATTCTCTTGGTGGTCTGTGCTGTCATGGTCCAGCTTTCGCAGCCATACAGCAGGATGGACAGCACCAGGGACTTGTACAGCTTCATCTTTGTAGGAAAGCTGATCTCCCTGCTCTTCCAGATCTTGTTTAGCTTTGCCATTGCTGCTGTTGCGATCGCTAGTCTGGTCTTGATTTCTGTTGTGGAGCGACCGTCTTTGGTGAGAGTGGCGCCAAGGTATTTGAAAGCGCCCACTTCTTCAAGCTGTTGTCCGTTCATGTAGATTTCAGCATGGGTGTTGGTTGTGCTGTTGACCAGGACTTTGCTTTTTTCTGTGCTCACTTCCATTCCATATGCACCTGCCCTTTCTTCCAGTCTCTTTGTCAGGTCTTGTAGTTCTTCGTTGCTGCCTCCCATCAGGTCGATGTCATCTGCAAACCTCAGATTATTGATGGAAGAACCTAATTCTCCTCAAAAAAACAAATTGAAAACAGCAACCCCTCACCACGTTTAAATACTGATCTAATCCCATTATGTTACTATAAGCACATAAATAACCATTACGCATTAGCACTGTTCAATTTAGGTAAAACTTCTAATACATGCGTCTGGTAAGTAGGTCTGGATAGAATATTCCCTTTGTTATACAGCTTGTAATGAATCTAAGATATTTCAGGGGGTTAATAAACATAAATGCTGTATCTTTCCATTCATTCGAAGGACATCTCTGTCAATTATGAAGGTTCAATGGTCAGAACAATTAATAAGCTGTCCCTCCAAACTTAATGAATTAAAAATAAAATGTATAACTCTTGTTTCAGTGTTTGTCAGCACATGCACAACACACTTTCTTTAAAAAAAATGAATGAGCATTTGGAAGTCAAGGTGTACGAATAGCAGCACAAAGTGTAAAAAAAAAAGAAAGTTGAAAAAGTGTTGAAAATATCTTTAATTCAGCAAGTTTTGATAGGTATAGATACACAAGTAAGCTAAGCACACATTCGTGTGTTTTTTATAACCTCAACCACACTGAAAATGCAAACAACGATAGACCATAGAATTCCTTAGCAGGTTCTGCATGTGTGGCACAATGTGTTGTGGTAACAGTTAGAGTTACTTGTAACTATCAGAAAAAAAAAGTTCTATAAGTATAGATCTACATCAGCTACAAAATTAAGTTTGCATGATGCTTTTATAACATCACCGCACATATACACGCATGCACACACACACATATGAGAGAGAGAGAGAGAGAGAGAGAGAGAGAGAGAGAGAGAGGAGAGAGAGAGAGAGAGAGAGAGAGAGAGAGAGAGAGAGAGAGAGAGAGAGAGAGAGAGAGAGTTAACTGAGGGACTGGAAACATTGCTGATGGCACAGTTGCCTCATTACAACAATGTGTTATTTATGGGAGGGAATGTGTGCTGTGGGAGGAATACGAAGATTATTGAAAACCCTGTCAAAATTCAGCCAGTGATCAGTACTGGCATTTACATGGAATATTACACTCTTAAAACATGGGATGTTTTTTTACAATAATTACTCAAATGAATTCTCCATTTGGCGAAATACACTTGCCATGTCAAAGACTCAAGCTACAGCATTTAGTCAGCTCTGTTTGGTCAGAAGTTCATAATTAAACAGTAGAGATCCTATTTCTCTCTTCTGTCTCTTTCAAATAGTACAACAGATACAGCCAAATGCCTTGCTGTTCACATTATTCAGATGAAATTGAAGCTGTCTCGCATATTACTTAATTCAAGTTCAACACACCATTATCTGATGGTGTCTTCTTCTCACCACTTGTGTCTTAAACCAAATCCTCCTCATTCACTCAGTATTAGCAGCCTATGGACAATCTAGTCAATATGCTGTTTACCATTACCTCTCCTCATTCACTCAGTATTAGTAGGCTATGGACACTCTAGTCAATATGCTGTTTACCATTACCTCTTCTCTTTCCTTCTGTTTATTCTCTGGTCAGTCTGCACTGCTCTCACTAGTCTCAGCCATGTCTTTAATAGCTTGAAACACACAAACCACCTCAAAAGTGGCTTGACAGTTAGTCCATACTCCTTTCTTGTGGACTGAAAGTTTTACTGATTTTGGCCAATTGGTGTTCTTACTAATGTCATATAAAACAAAAGAAAAGACAATGGTAATCATCACCTAGTAAACAGCTAAGTTTAAAAAGAAAGATCTTGTGATGCAACTTTCTTTCTTCTCTTCATGCACATTTATAAAGGCATGCATGCATCATCTTTAAGTTTAAGAACCCAAGCTTGTGGTTAAATCCTTGCTGAGCTTTTCTGCAAGAGCTACCACTTTCTCCACAGTACTTATCTGATACACTGTAATCAGAAGCTTATGCCTGTTAGAACTGAGAGACTGGATCTCCATCTTGGAATTTACAATGTACTATACACTGCAGCAATCAACATTAACCCTGTTCCATTTGAATAATTTTGATCATGACTACTATCTTTGCTACGTGTTCTTTGTTAAAATATGTATGTCAATATTTCGACTGCATTGCACTTTTGATTGGCAATTCATTTAAAGTTGATCTTATTGGTTGCCACTCTTCTGAAGTAGGGCTCAACCAATTATCATCAGCTTATAAGCCTATGCGCTGTTCTTACTTAAGGTAAGTCCTTAAAGAGTTATCCAACTATTCCTAGGTTGCACTGAGGCTTTCAATAGAAGACATTCATGTCTTAAGCCTTGAGCTCCCTGAAGAGTTCTTTTCATTGCAAATATCCACATATTTCCCCTCTCAAACAAAAAATATTCTATCAGCTGACCAATGTGAAATGGAAAGCAGTAAGAAAGAAATCAGGATGAGAAAGAGGGAGAAGGTGAGGAAGGTAATCTGTGCTCTAAAATCTCAGTCAGGAGAGATGTGACCCCATCAGAGAGGGAACAGGAAGGGCAGTTGTACAAAGAGCTTAAAAGGAGGAAAGGGGAATAAAAAAACCAGGGGGACGAGATCGCACATTGGATTCAGCGGAGAGGGTGTATCGTCAACATTGGGAAGTACCCCAATCAAAGGGGAGAGGCGAGGAGAAAGTGAACAGAAAGAGGAAAGCCACTATACATAGTTTTAAACTTTCTATAACAGTATAAGTTCTAGTCAGTCAAACATTATGGATAATGCTGTGCAGAAACACACCACCTGTATATATACTAATGCAGACAGTTTTCTAAATAAAAGAGCAGAATTTCAAGCTTTAATTGATTTGCGCAAACCAGATGTTATAGGAATAACAGAAGTGGTGCCTAAGAATAGGTGCTTTAAAGTAAGTGAATGTGAAGTGGCTATGGAAGGCTATGAACTTTATCACAACTTGACGAGAAAAAAAGGACTTAGGGGCATCTGCCTCTACATAGCATCTGGTCTGGGACCAAGTCAGAGTGACATCACTGCAGCGAGTGATTTTAAAGAAGCTATCTTTGTAGAATGTCAGTTGGATGAGGGGGAAGATTTCTTGATAGGTTTGGTCTATAAAAGTCCAAACAGCAGTGAGGAGAACTTGCAGCAGCTAAATAAACTGATGTTATCTGCAGCAGAGAAAAACCCATCACACCTGCTTGTGATGGGGGACTTTAATTTTCCAGAAATAGACTGGAAAAATGAAAAGTGTAAGGCAGGTGAAAATCACCCAGCACAGGTGTTTACAGGTGTACAAAGGATGCATTCCTTATTCAAAACCAGATGGAGTTAACGCGTTACAGGCATGGACAGAAGCCTACACTAACAGATCTGGTACTCACAAACAGGGACGACATGGTACTGGACATTACTACAACAGCAGGACTGGGAAAAAGTGACCATGCCACACTAGTGATCAGTCTGTCTTGCCATGGAGGAAAACCTACTGTGGTTCACCGCCCAAATTTTCGAAAAGCGGATTTTGATGGCATCAGGCATGAACTGGGATCAGTGGATTGGGAACAAGTACTTCAGGGCTGTACAGTGGATGCTATGTGGGACATCTTCAAGGAGAAAATTGAAAAGGTGACAGAAAAATTTGTACCCACGTCAAAAGGTGGAAGGAAATGAAAGTCATGGATGGACAAGGGCACACTTGCTTCGGTCAGAAAGAAGCACAAGTTATTCAGACGCTGGAAAGAGACGCATGATGGCAAAGCTTATGAGTATGTGAGGGCCAGGAATCAGGCTAGGAAAGCATGCAGAAAGCCAAGAAAAAACTGGAAGAACAAGTGGCGCAACAGGCAAAGAAAAACCCAAAGGCATTTTGGTCCTATGTGAAGAACAAGACAAAAACAAGAAGTGGAGTTGCCGATTTGAAGAAAGAAGATGGATCAAAAACATCATCAGACAAAGAAAAAGCAGAGTTGTTGAACCATTTCTTCCAAAGTGTGTTTACAACAGAAGGAGATAGTGGACTGCCTGACCCCCCCCCCTCACCCCCCACCCAGTATGACTATGGGAGTGAACTGGCTGACTTTGACATCACTGTTTGAAAAAGTGAAAAAGCTGCTGAAGAACCTCAACACTGGCAAGGCCCCAGGACCAGATGGTATTAACCCATTGCTGTTGTCCGAGGCTGCTGAAACGCTGGCGCTCCGGTGACGCTACTGTTTAGGAAGTCTCTTGAGCAATCAAAGCTACTGCAGGACTGGAAAACAGCTATAGTGACACCAGTTTTCAAGAAAGAGAGTAAACTTCTAGCAAAACAACTACAGGCCAGTGAGTCTCACTTGCATTCTCTGTAAGGTCATGGAAACTCTGGTGAGGGAGCAGGTGATTGAGCATCTCCAAGCCAATGACCTGATATGCAAAGAACAACATGGCTTCGTCCAGGGGTGTTCATGTGCTACTCAGCTTTTGGATGTTCTGGATACGTGGACGAAAGTGCTTGACAGTGGAGGTTCCATCGACGTGATCTACATGGATTATCAGAAAGTGTTTGACAGCGTACCTCACCGCCGACTGGTCAGCAAGGTTAAAGCCCATGGAGTGTCAGGGAATGTCTTGCAGTGGATTGAAGCTTTCCTGGGCGAGAGAAACAGAGAGTGATCGTGAATGGAGCATTATCGCAGCAAGCTGATGTGACAAGCGGAATCCCACAGGGGAGCGTGTTGGGTCCACTGCTGTTCGTGATGTACATCAATGACCTCCCCAGCCGAGTGAAGAGCAGTGTAAGGTTGTTTGCCGATGACACAAAGATTTTCACGAGAAGTGATCAGGAAGCAGCTATGCACATACTTCAGGATGACCTGGACAGACTCCAGCAGTGGTCGAGAAACTGGTTACTCAGATTTCATCCTGAGAATTGCAGCGTATTGAAGTTGGGGAACAGGAAGTCAGAGGCAGTCTATTACATGAGAGGGAAGACCAACCAAGGAGAAGATTACAACTTGGCCCTTGCTGAAAGTGATGTGGAGAAGGACCTAGGCGTCCTGATCGACAATAAACTTGACTTCAAGGCGCATGTTGTGAGCATCACTGCAAAGGCGAACAAGGTTGTTGGCATTGTACGGCGCTCATTTGACTATCTTACTGAGGACCTGTTTATCCAGCTCTTCAAGTCGCTGGTCCGACCACTGGTGGAATATGGGCACACTGTATGGAATCCACACTCAAAGACCCTCTGCAAAGACACTGAGGATGTGCAACGCCATGCTACTAAGCTAATAGGTTCATTGAAAGAGAAGCGTATCCAGAATGACTCGCCACTCTGGAGCTTCCCAGTCTCGAGCACTGAAGAAAACGTGGTGACATGATTGACACATATAAATACGTTCATGGTGTCTACAAGACAGATCAGCCACAGTTCACACTCGCAGTAAGCAGAGAGAGAAGAGGAAACAGTCTTAAGTTGAATAAATCACACTGCAGGCTCAGTGTACCCAGCTCCTACTTCTCACAGCGAGTCATCAACACCTGGAACAGCTTGCCGGACAGTGTTGGCACTGCACAGGCTACCATGTCAGCCTTCAAATGCAGGTTGGACGCCCACTGGACAAACCTGCCTACAATCTATGATCCAGATTGCTACCACTAGCCACGCATGCCAATTTAAGCATTCTGGATTACTTCCTGGAAAGACGAACTGGCCTACCCAGGCCTCAAGCGTCTTAACGATCAAGTATCATAATCAAGTAAGTATCAAGTAAGTATAAAAGGCTTAAGAACCGAGTTAAGCCTGTGACATTACCTCTGTGCTATAGCGTGTGATCTGTCTCCCGTTTTCCGTGTAAATTAAATTCCACATCAGAATCAAAATTAATGCTTATATATTCAATGATTATGGACCTTTCACAAAGAAGTATGAAAGGTCTAGCGGTGATCTAACTTAACAAACAGCAATCTACTAAGAACTTCAAGAGTCGGAACTGCGAGTAACGTCTTAACGAAGGAGCAACGACATGAGATGCCATCAGACTGGATGATGTAATCTGCAACAAAGTAGAAGATGTTGGACTATCCTCAAGTAAGACTGAAAACTTCGCAAGTATTCTCAGTAAACGCTCCTATGTCGGTTACTTACTGTCGAGGTACTGTTCCAGGTACATCGCCTTCGCCATTTTGCTTGCCCAGCGAAAATGTTGGTATCACGTGACTCGTCCGGTTGTTGTACTCTTTGATCCTTATGATATTGTACAGGATATAAAGCAAATTGATGTGAAAAATTACGTTATCTGTATAAAATCAACAATTAATTTTAAAATAAATCATATTTTAGCATAATATGGACAAATTATATTTCTTATATCCAAACAATATAGAAATGGCTTAGAGGGTATGCCTTTGCAAGCAATGCAACATTTCGAGCATGATGGCTGCTCTGCCTCAGTTTCATAGCAAAACTGGGGCTTTGATTTCTCTGAGTAACAACAATCGAACCGCACAGAGGAATCAACCAACCCAAGAATTCAACAATGGCGTTGTTCTTAGTGCTGAACCTCTACGAGACAATCAACTGTTTGAAGTGAAAATTGTGAAAAAGGTATCCGACTTCGAGACATCGTGGTGATCGTCGTCAGATGTCGTCTGCACGATCATCATAGATTATTAGCCCGAGTCCATTATGTGGTTGTGTTAGAGTAGGAAAAATGTAAAGATTAACAAACAGGTTGAATATTAGATTGTGGTTGCACAATCGTTTTTCTTTTATTTAAGAATTTATTAATCTAACTGAATGTGTTATACGCGCTTGGGTTCTCATGTGTTGCACAGTTTCATTTTCAGTGGATAAATTGAAGCCTTGGCCAAACCATCACAGAACAGTAGCCTTCGAATGATACTGTGGAAGGGAAAATATTTCTGATTTTTTTTCTCATTGTAGGCAGATTAAAATCAGAAACTTTTTTAAAAACTACACAATATGGTTTATCCACCCCTGTCCACATTTAACACCACCCCCACCCCCACCCCCCACCCCCATGAGAAAGAGCCCCCACCCCCTCACCCCACCCCCATGAGAAAGCTTCTTTAGGCCATATGTCAAATCTTAATAGTTAAATGATTGAAAATACTAAATTGTGTGTACTTTAATTGGCACGTGCAGAACATTCATAGTCTTTACTGTTTTCTGATTAAATTCCCTCAGATCTTTTTGACGGAAAGAAAGCACAGCTGTGAAAACATGGTTACAAATGAAAGGCGAGTGAATGTTGAAAGTGGGGGCCTCAGAACATCAGGTTTTTCCAGAATATGACTGGTACAGCCCACTTTATTTATTTTATGCAAACCAGACACAGGTGTGCTTCTGTAAATGTCTTCAACGTTGATAATGTCCAGTTGGTTTCATCAGTGATTCCAATGCATGGCATATATATCCTCAGTGACAAATCATTTTGGCTTTATAATGTTAGACCTGTGGCACTAATGCCCTCATACTTTTTAAACGAGTTTGTGAGGGATCATTTGGTTTTGTCAACCCCATTCAGCTAACCTTGCTGTATACAGTATAGTGAAGACCAATGGATCTAAAATCTGGGGAGAAATGCAGCAAAGGTAATTTTGTTTTTGTGGTCCTGGACTCGCATGGAAAAAGAACACCAAGGTCTTGTAAGTGCATGTCTGTTAACTTGGAACTGCACCTGTCATCCATTTTGTAGGACCAACTTTCCTTCAGTGCTACCCCTATATGAACCTGTGTCATCCATTTTGTAGGACCAGCACTCCTTCTAGGCTACCCCTGTATAAACCCATGTCATCCATACCAGCCGCTGTGGCGAAGTGGTTAGCGTCGTGGACTCCTGGCTGGGAGGTCGTGGGTTCGAATCCAGTCAGAGTCATGTGGGTTTTTCTGCCCCGACTGGCTCATACCCAGAGTTGAGTTTGGTGCGGACTCAGTTGGGAAGACTGGGATCACACAGTCGAGTTTCATCCACTTAATGGATGCATTTCTGAGAGTGTTGCTCAAATTCCCTGACCAACACTGCAGGTGCCTGTATCTCTCGGGCCTGGTTGACGCCGGGATATATGATGAAAGGAAGCGTAGAGTACAGCCCTGTCATGTAGTATCAGACCGAAATGGAAATCCATAGCATCATCCTCATTCTCGTGGATCAGCATAAAAAAAAAAGTCAAATTCTGTGGCCCTTCATGCCCTGCTCTCGTGGTGACCTCAGTTTCGATGTCCTCTCTGTGTCTGTGGCCTTGGTTTGGTTCTGTCGGGGTCAGTGGTATCGGCGAGTCCATGGGGGCTGTCGTTGGACAGACGTAGTGGCGCCCTCCGGAGGGAGAGCTCAAGCCGGCTCCACGACTAAGCAATTATTGTCATCAGTAGGGGGCTTAGTAGGTGGTGTCCTGCGTATGTTAGATCAGAACAGGCGCCACTGAACACCACCGAAGTGACTCGGCGGCAGTGCAGTGTCTCCTCCGGTGGGTTGCCTCTTGACTTGACATTGACTGCTCCCTGTGGATTGCCGGTGCCGGGGCTGCGGCGGGGCCGACCGGGTTGTGGCTGTGGATGGGGTGTCGGAACAAGTGGCGTGGGTGCACTGCCTCTGAGGTGTCGCAGAGGTTGGGACAGGAAAAAAACAAAAAACAAAAAACAAAACAAAAAAAACTTGGATTTGCAGAGGTGTTTCTCAGAATGACGGTTTTCTGAGCAACAATGATAGCCAGGGTTCATGTTTATCAGAAATAATCAGTATTTTGCAGTTTGGGTGATCAAACACAAGAATATATGGGACATAAGTTTTGCATACTGATCTGATTTTCATGTGACCTTTTTTTCTGATCTCCACATTAGCCAGCTACGTTTATGCTGTTGACCTTCTACCAATTGTTGTGGCCAGACTGCCATTTTTCTTTGACTCATTTACCATCTCAGAGTTAACTGATTTAAAAATATTTCTACTTACAGTATTTATCACAGGCCCGTTTCTCAACTCAGATTTGACTACCATATTTTCTTTCTTTCTTTTTTTTTCAAAAATGAAATTAGCATAATCAGGGCTCCAATTTCTCTATGAATTGTCATATTTCAAAGAAATGTAAAAATCTGAATTCATGAAGAAGAAATGATTGGGGAAAAAATGGGGGGAAAGGGGTCAAAGTGGCAGTGGAATCCAGTCTTTTTTTTTTTTTCTTTTCATGTGAACTTATTGTGAGAGTCAGAGTGTGTAGTTAATTTACCTAACCAGTGGAACTGGAAGGCAAAATAAGGTTACACATTGTTATTGTGGCAAAAATACAAGAAAGGAAAGCTGTTTGAACAAGTGGCCTTGATTATTGGTGGATAGAAAAGTTCAGTGATTCTCAGATTTGAACCATTTTTTAAAGCAATTTTTTCTTCCAGGTATAGAAAGGGGAAGGGCCTCTCCCCCTGCTCCCTGACCCCCTCCTCCCTCGCCATCTGTCCTCCCCTCTCTCCTCCTCCCTCCCTACCTTTCACCCTGGAATTTCATAGATATTTGATTTTCCTCAGTGGAAAAGTGCATACAGGCTTCAGCAACAGTACAGTGTCTTGAGAGGATGTAGATCCAGTCTGAAGACAAAGTTTAGTTGTGGGACAAAAATTGTGGAGAATTATCATTATGGAGTATCCTTTTAATATCTAGGATATCAGAAAGGTTCATGATTCCTGATCCTGCCCTCAAGTCATATAAAAATGACCCTTGTTTGAGATGGTGAGAATGGCTTAGATTACACCTCATAACATTTCCTAGATGGAGACATTTGTAATCAGCTGAAACATAATACCTGAGTTTGAACATTGAATCTGAAAGAAAAAAAACCCCATCTACCTTAGATATATATACTTTGACTCTTCTTCATGAACCTACTGTGACAGACATCAGCAAGCTGTTCCATTTATGAAAGTACAACATTAATTCATTATGGACACCGAGTTCAAATAAATCATTAACAACAACACAGATGGATGTCATGGTCATGGAGAATAAATGCTACAGAACGAGGACACATAAATCTGAAAGATGAACATCAGAATATGTGTGATTCCAGGCTAGAAAGACCTGACCTGTCTGAAGGGTCAGCTGGTTAGTGTAGAGACAGGTTTGTGCAGTAATTGTCCAGTGGGTTTGTCTGAAGTCATTGTCCAGTGTGTCGCAGCGCAATGAAATAAAATTAGGTGTCAGGAAATTTTGGCTTGTTTGGGGGCTCTTTAACTAAAGTCAGGTTTGCAAACTGAAGAAAATTTGTCTTTCAGGATTGACTCAAATTGGCAAATTAAAAAAATTATTCATAAGGCTCTACCGAAGAACGTAGACAAATGAACCACAAGACAAAAC
>CM031611.1:5087785-5130078 GCA_018398815.1 Conus ventricosus
TAACATACGCCTGGCATCTTTGTGAGTCAATCAGCTATATCTATGAAGGCAGATGCATCGCGCAAATGAAAAAGAAAATGTAAAAGATTAACAGAAAAAAGGGATTCAAACCTCTCATCTCCTTTCCAGACACAAGCACCTGGTTCCGATCCAGCCAGGGTGTTGAACCAGACGGACGTTCTGCAGGATATACGACCCAAAACGCTGGCTGAGTATGAATTGAAGGATGTCGAGAAACTGATGACACACAGAGGACGGACAAGTGGCCAAGCTCGGAGTACACGGACTGTTACACCCTGAGAACCAAGACTCTGCCTCGCATTACAACGTGAGGGAGGTTTTTAAAAAAAATCATTTGGCTTTGTTTCTGTTTTGAATTTGTTGATGCTGTACTTTGTCGTTTATGTCGTTTGTTATTTGTTTGTTCTTGTTCTGGTCTTCGTGATTTTATTCATGTTTTTTTTTTTCATGTCTTGTTTTAACCCTGTTCTCTTTCCATCATCCTGTTATTCTTTTTGTGCTCTTCTTCTTCTTCTTCTTCTTTTTCTTCTTCTCTTCTTCTTCTTCGATTCTTTCATGAATGGTTTTGTATTTTCTGACTTGTTTTAATCTTGTTTTTCTTTCTGTCATCCTATTATTCTTTTCTATGGTATCTTCTCTTCTTCTTTTTCTCTGTATTTTTGTTCAAATTTCTTTCGTTCATTCTTCCCTTCTTTCTTTTCTTTTCTTTCTGCTTCTCTTTCTGTCTATCTCTTCTTCTCCTCCTCCTCCTCCTTTTCCTTCTTCTCCTCCTCCTCCTCCTTCTTCTTGTTCTTCTTCTCCCCTCTTCTTCTTCTTCTTCTCCTCCTCCTCGTCTTTCCCCCCTCCTCTCCTTCTTCTCTCCTCCTTCGTCTTCCTCCTCCTCCTCTTCTTCTCCTCCTCCTCGTCTTCCTCCTCCTCCTCCTTCTTCTCCTCTCCTCGTCTTCCTCCTCCTCCTTCTTCTTCTCCTCCTTCCCTCGTCTTCCTCCTCCTCCTTCTTCTTCTCCTCCTCCTCGTCTTCCTCCTCCTCCTTCTTCTTCTCCTCCTCCTCGTCTTCCTCCTCCTCCTCCTTCTTCTCCTCCTCCTCGTCTTCCTCCTCCCCTTCTTCTTCTCCTCCTCCTCGTCTTCCTCCTCCTCCTCCTTCTTCTCCTCCTCCTCCTCGTCTTCCTCCTCCTCCTCCTTCTTCTTCTCATTATTGATAAAGTAGTCTCCTTTTTCTTTTTCATCTGTAAAATCCTTCTCAGGATCTCTGTAGCTTCTCTCTTTTAATGGTTCGGTTTCCCTTTTCTACTTATTTGATCTAATCTTATTCATTCATTTTTATTTTTAAGGGGGGGGGGGGGATAACTTTTCTTTCTCTGACAAGATTCCACTGACGTAACAATGCTATTATCTGTCGCATATCCTTTGAACTCTACCCTCTCCCCCCCCATTTCTCCAACTCCCCTGATCTCTCATAAGTGTGAAAAAACACGCAAGCTCACTGACTGACTGAGACCAGTTCATGGTCGGATTAACCTTTGGTTGTACTGACATTTGACAAAGGAATGATAAAATATGAGTTTTGTGGTTTTTTTGAAGACTGGTAACAAACACAAAATAAGCGTGGGCACACACACACACACACACACACAAAAGCACGCACGCACACACACACACACACACACACACCACACACACACACACACACACACACACACCACACACACACACACACACACACACACACACACACATTGTGCGGCTATGAACACTCAGATACACAGACAGGTCAACAAACACGTACTTGAACGCACAAGAGCGCGCGCGCGTGCACGCACGCACGCATGCAAGCAAGCACGAATGCAGAGGCTCACTCCAATGTACAAAATGCATAATCCATTATTGTTATGTGTTCTATTTTACAGCTAGACATTAGATGCTGTGGCCCTGTACATAAAGGTTGTACATTGCTCTATGCAGTAGAATAGTCTTGTCAGTTCTGTTGTGCTATCGTAGAGAAAAGACGCTTTTACATTAAATTTGTGCCTTTGTCTTTGAAAATTGGGGTGTTGCCTAAGAGGAAGTCATTTTTCCTGTTGCACGCTTCAGCCATTCATTTCCTCCGCTCCTTCCTTTAAAATTGGGTGTTGCTTAAAAGGCAAGTCAATATGCACGCTTTGACCATCTATTCATCCCTCACCCCCCCCCCCCCTTCCTTCTACGCTCACCATCATCCACCCTCTCTACATTACAGAAACGCATTTATGGGCGGGAACAGCAGTGTCCGACGTTTCGTCGAACGACATTTCGTCGAACGACATTTCGTCGAATTTTCTAGCAGCCTGCGAGGGTTGAAAGTCAACGGGAAAGAAAGTCAACGGGAAAAAAGTCACGGAGGGACCCAGTCTACTCCAAAGCAGAATCGATGGTCTTTAGATTAGAGTAGGGCGAAGCCCGAGAGAGGACGAAGGACGAATGAACGAAGGCCGTTAGGCCAAGTCGTGCTCATTCGACGAAATGTCGTTCGACGAAACGTCGCGGACCCGGGAACAGACATGCCCTTATTCACTCAAGTATGTGCGTATGTGAGCGCCTAATCTCTCTCACACACACACACACACACACACATTCTCTCTCTCTCTCTCCTCTCTCTCTCTCTCTCTCTCTCTCTCTCGTGGTTCTTAGTGTGCGTGCCTTTACCGTGGCTGGAAGTGTTGTGTTACAAGACAGACAACGTCAGAACACTGTTGTATCGGTTCAGGTTCATTCATTCTACCATTCAAGGTGCCCTTGGCTGCAGACTGATGGTTTGAGGTACTGGAGGTGTCTTTGTCCAAGCTTGTCTTAAGACGTTATCTCTTGTTACCACACACACACACACACACACACACAGAGAGAGAGAGAGAGAGAGAGAGAGAGAGAGAGAGAGAGAGATGAGAGAGAGAGAGGAGAGAGAGAGAAGCATCTTCCTCTGATGTAACCATGCAGCAATGTTTTTCGTATCTGACAATCACCGCCTTTGTTCTTTTACTGTCGGGTTTACAAATCGTTTGAGTTCATTTCGTGCCTTGGATAGAAGTCGCATAGACGTCAGTGGCTTTTGTGTTGCATCCTAGTTCAGCGGATTTTTGCTGTCTCTTTCACGTAGTAAGACTGTTACCTGTTGCTTTGTAAAACGTGCTAACAAGATATTGTATGCTGTTGTCTTGAGCACACACGTAGTACGTTATCATTTGTGTCTAGGTCTTCTTTCATAAACACGTTCGCTGGCAATCGAGCTTGTCTGCACATGAGCATAAATGTCATCATCTCCCCTCCCCACCCCACTCCCGCCCTTTCTCTTCTTCCCTATCCTGCACACAAAGTATTTGGGAATAGCGGGATCGGGTAGTTTTTTTTTTTAAATAATAAATAAATGTGTGCGTGTGTGTGTGTGTGTGTGTGTGTGTGTGTGTGTGTGTGTGTGTGTGTGTGTGTGTGTGTCTGCGTGTGTGTTTTGATCCATCCAAGATTTAAACATAAGAAACTCATAATCTCCCTCCCTCTCTCTCTCTCTCTCTCTCTCTCTCTTCTCTCTCGAAAAACAAAACAAAACAAAAAACAACAACACAAAAAACATCAAACCTGAAAATGGTCACTGGTTTCGAAGTGTATGAATAGACCTGTACACGCACAGTGAGCTTTAATTATATGAGTTATAACTTTGGGGGACACAAATTTATATACAATATTGATTTTAAAAAAATTGCAACGTTTTTAATTTGTATTTAGGAGTAAACGTAAATGTGGTGAGCGGGGGATGTAGGGGGGGGGGGGGGGTAAGGGGGGGGGCCCGGGGGGAAATTTTGTTAAATGTAAGAGGAAATACTGTTTCGTATCCGTTTGTTTTGGTCTTCTTTTTGTATTCCATTTGAGTTAGCCTGAAACAGAACCCGGGTGTTGTAAAAGTTGGTGAAATAGTTGTGTGTACTACACGCACTTGCTTAAGGCTGTGTCTGACCAATTGAATTAGGCCTGAACACCAAGGCTACATCAAAATGTTGTTATGCTCATGCCATAGTTATGTGGGGGTTGTCTTCCAGTTCGTGACAAGCTCCTAGCATAAACTTTATCAGTCTCCCAAATCCCCGAAGTCGGAGGTGGCTGGCCCATGTGCGGGGGGGTAATCATATAACGGTCACACACGTAATGTTTCTCATCCCAGCTGATGCATTTGTGCCATAGTGTTCAAAAATTACTTGGCCTTGTTCGGATGATCCCATGGAGTCTTTTTGCCAGGGTACGACAACTAAACAACAACAGTTGTATTGTACTAAACACAGCACTCGCATGTTTTTTTTTTGTCATTCTTGTTGTTGTTGTTGTGGTTGTTGAGAGGTCTCTCTCTCTCTCTCTCTCTCATCGCCGTCAGTCCCCACCATTTTAAGTCATTCCGTTAGCAGGCGTCATTCCTGTCACAGCTGCATCACTGCAGTTCACGGGTAGCAATCTAGATTATGTCTAATAGGTCAATTCTTCAGAAAGACCACTGCAACTTCTAGCGAATAACCTCGGTGGTGTTCGGGAGGAGTGGCTGCCATTATGCAAAGCATCGTCTGATTAGCCCTATTACGACAATTGCGAGCCATTTTGTTCTTTACTTTTTTCTGGATCAGGATCAGGATTCAAAATTTACCTATTGGCTTTTTACGCACCTTCTGTATGTATATATCCTTTTGTTTTTTTTCATACCGTTGGTCCAGTCATAGGCTAGCTCAGAACTTTTTATCCATCAAATTCATTCTTATTTTTGTTAATAGTCATGTTTATCTAGAGGTTCTTGAACACAGTTAAATACTAGGTGCACGTTTGATGTTTAAGTTTAGTTTATTCCAAAGTTTGTTACTCTATTAGTAAAAGGTAAATTTTCCTTAATTCGTTCTAGAATATTGTTTAAATTTCTTATCTTCACTGTTCCTTGAAACATTCTTCTGCGCGTGTTACAAAAATAACGCGTTTGCTTTAATCAACATCATACAATTTCATTAAATATCTTGTATCGCCTGAATCAACGTCACCTCTTATTCTCTCCTTGCCTTAAAGAGTTGGAAGTTTGCAGATAATTTTAATCGTTTCCTGTATGAGTAAATTTGTATATTATGTAATCATTTTGGTTGCTCTTCTTTGTACCTGTTCCGAGCTTCTGATTGTCTCTTTAGCATTGGAATACCATACAGTGTTGCCATATTCAAGAATAACAGGTCTAACTAGTGTTTTATATAATTGCAAAAAAAAGTGTCCTTTTCCATTAAATCGTAAGGTTCTTTTTATTATTCAATCATTCTGTTAGCTTTATTAATACTATTACAATATGATTGTCAAATAATAAGTTTTTGCAAAAAGTACACTATGTCTTTCTCTTCTTCACTCATTTAGATACTTTTTCTTTCCTTGCCCCCAATTTTTCATTATATACTTTTTGTGGGTTTGTTTTACAATATGAAGTACTTTACATTTTTCTGCATTATAAATATAGGTTCAAGTATCAGACCACCTGTACTAATGTTTCAAATATCTTTTGTAATTCCTTAAGTAATTTTGACGAGTTATACAGTTTCTGTTCATCTGCAAAGACTTTGCATGTACTCTGTAATTCTGAAGGGAGATCATTTATAAACACCGTAATTTAATATTGGTCCCAAAATACTACCTTGTGGTATCCACTTAATCAACATAAGCATATGATAGAGAAGGAGCCTACCAATCTACCTTCTGAGTTCTTTTTTGATAAAAAGTCTCTAACCCAACCAAGTATATTTACTATTAGTCATTAAGACTCTAATTTCTTCAAAAGTCTATCATGTGTATGAATCGAATGCTTTTCTAAAGTTAAATACATAACATCTATATTCTCTCTTTATCTATCTCCTTTGTGAAGTTTCCATCATTCTAAAAAAGTTGAGTCACTGTCATGTGACGTAGCCTCACATCAGGCATGTGACGCTCCATCACATGTAGTTAGTGATATGAATCATTTCCCGTGCCACAATTAATAGGAAGAATATTAATATGGCTTGATAGTGTAGGCGGGCGTCCCCTATATTATTATTGTGTGTATGACTCGTTCAAGAAATATCGAATGTGGTCATTGGGTGGTGAAGTGGACCACTGGTGATAGTTTTACAAGGGTGAGTAAGGTGAGGTGCTGGTCAGTGTGTTTTGAACACTGCGTATTGCTTACTCACTAGAGAGACAGGGGTGGAAGGAAGATAGAGTCAGTTTTTACCCAGCAGATGGCCTTGAGACTCGAACATGTCAGGACGGTGAGTCCTCTTTGCTGACCAGTCATTACCTGGTGAGGATAGATAGTGGGGGAGGATGCTACAGGGGGAAAACTTAAAGAAGAGAGAAAGAATTTCATATGTTGAATGGAGCTGGTTACCTTACACGAACCTTATTCGTGTTCGCCCTTCACTTTTAACCTTCGCCTTCACCCTTCATCGTTCACCCCGTGAGGTGGTTGAAGATGCATGGTCCGTGGGGAAACACAACGGTATAGTTCAGCCCCCAGCCAGTACCAACTCCAGGGAGAGGAAGTTGAAGCTCGTAGTTTCTCAAGAGACAGAAGGGACAAAAAAAAAATCAGAACTCAGGAAGGAGATGTCGAGACTGTATCTCCAGGACAGGAGAGTTCGAGGGGCAGTTATATTGTCTAAGAGAGAGAAGGGAATTGAGGAAAGCTTGGGGAGCTTTTCTTGAGGCAGCAATGTCCCAGTGAATACGGGGTTATGTATTCTCCTGGTTCGGATTTTTTTTTTGGTAACGGAATGTGAAGGCCATAGCTCTATAGCAGGGAACTAGAATATTTCACTCTGGTGTGAGGAGAGATACATGTGTGTAGACTATTTGTCTGCGGTGTGAGGAGAGATCCATGTGTGAAGAATGAATTTGTCTCTCGGTGTGAGGAGAGATACATGTGGGAAGATTGATTTGTCTCCCGACGTGAGGAGAGATACCTGTGTGCAGATTTATTTGTCTCTCAGTGGTGTGAGAGAATACAGAGGTGAAATCTGTTTTTCAGTTGTGATGTGATTAGTAAAGTTTTTTCCTGAAGGGAGAGGGGGGAGAAGAAAAAACATTCGGTAGTGCTCTTTGGGTGATTGGAAAGATTGCGTGTGTGCGTTATGGAGTAAATGCTGTCTTGAATGCGGGGTAGCAAGAGTGACTGTGTGTCTGTGGGTGACCCCGACTCCGTATTCACGGCGTAGCTGCCGTTTGTTTCCGGAAAAAAAAAAAGAAAGATTTCTTTTGGTGCCCTTGGGGTTTAAAAAAAACAGATTTTATTTTACCTCTAGTAGAACAGGAAAACCTTCAATTCTAAGCCACTTGCTCCTCACCAATGTTTTTGGGCGAAAGTGACCTAAAATCAGCATATTATCAGTTCTCTGACATAGTAAGACTTCAATAACTAAAAAAATAACGATTATCTACAAACAAACATACTGTGCAGGGTGTACGTTTTCATTTCTAATTTACTAAAAAGTTTTCATAGTAGTAGCGTATAGAAGAAAGTAGCCAGGATCTGAACACATTCCCATAGAGTATCTCGAGGGGAAAAGAAAGTTGTGTCTGAACGCGCCATTACACGGTGGGTGCACCAGGCTATCCGATTACTTGTCGGTATGTTAATTAGCAAGTGAGGAGAGAGAGAGACAACCCGTTAAGGTTAAGTTGCCCTCAGTACAGTCAGAAGACGACAGACAGAGATGAGAGACAGGAACCTGACATGAGAGGCTGGGCACATCACTAAACACACACACCACACACACACACACACTCTTTCTCTCTCTCAATTATAATGAAATAATTCGCACACTTCTTCTGACTTAATTTCCATCTACAAACTTTGTACAGGGGCTGAATTCCTGATCACTTTAATTTACGGCTCCGCGGCAGTTTCAGTAGTTTGACCTAGCTGTGTACTGTTTAAACTGAAACACACTCAGTTGGGTTTGCAACACATTTGGATAAAGTCTAGATTGCCATCAGATTCGAGGTGTCGACGTGGCAGACCCGGGCGCATTGTTTGAGCCACACTCAAGAAGGCGTGTGTTTCCGTCGGCGTCTCTGTTGTGACCACTGTTGTTTTATTGTGTTATTTTTAAATAGGCTAAAAGTTGCTGAAGATCGGTTTGTTATTCGAGGCCCATAAGTTTTATTTTAACTTCATGTTAGAGTATTTGTTTGAAAGAATTAGTTGGTTAGTCAGTGAAGGCAAGCCAACTAATTCTATGTTTGCCCGCACAGCGTTCATTTCTTAAGGCGAAGGTAAACACGGCTGATTTGTGACTTGATTGATTGTTAAACTACGATTTCAGTGTTTATGGGGGCAAGCTGATTTGTGTCTTAGTTGTGTATACCTTTTCTATTCTAACCAGTTCATCTGCCTTAAGTGTGCCCTTATGCAATGAATGGCCGATTTTGAATGTTCTGGAAACAACTAGATTGGTTAGGTAGACCTTTGATAATCTACACGTATGGAGAGGTCTAGTGTTGTGGCTAGCACTATCTTCATTATAAATGCTTCAAAATACAATGACGGACTGTACTACAACTACAAAACTATGTGTAACCAGATCTAGGCTTCCACACAGCGAAGAGCCGCGACCTTGTTCAACAGCGCAGGCATGCGACAAAAATTCAATAAAGCGAGGAGGACTGGGTGGCTTGCCAAGGTGAGGGGTGGGGGGTGGAGGGGTGTATTCATTCAGGTTGACAGCGCGCCAGTTGTCGTTAGCGGGGTTGTTTGTGCATTGAAGGTGTGCGGTGTTGTGACAGATATTTACCGGGATTTTGCAGGTTGGTTTTGTTCTTATATAATATTTTGAATCTTGGCAGAAACAAAGACAGTGGGAAGATTTCCTAAGCTGACACTACTTGAGAGCATGTTTGAGTACCATGCCACAGTACTGGAAACAAGGATCTGCCACTTTATCAATGACAGCGAGCTCCTAGCAAGCCCCGTAATGTTATCGGCGGAAGGCAACAGACCTTTGGTAAAAAATACATTCTACCTGTAGGGAGAGGAGTAGGTGTGTGCCGGCACTATCTTCATATAAATGCCTCCAATTATACAATGACGGGATGTTCTACTCTGGCGATTAGAGCCGCATAAATAAAAAAAATGCTTGGCCTCAGCCAGTCAATTGCTGTAACTCTTGCCAATTTTCAAAAGCCTGGTTGAGAAAAGAGGGAGCACAGCAAACTAGCTAAGTGTTTTATATGTGGTTGGGCGTCATGCTTTCGTCGTTCACGCGCAGTGAACAGGTGGCCTTCTTGCTGGACACCCCTGACCCACAAAGCCCCGGACAGTTTTCTTAAATATAGTTCTCTACTCCCTGCTTTGACGTCATGCTTCGTAGTTCACGCGCTGTCGTTGTGAACGGTGGGCTACTTGCTGGACTCCTCTGCCCCACTAAGCCCCAGACAGTTTTCTTCTAAAAATAGTTCTTACCTCACCTGCTTTGCCGTCATGCTTTGCCGTTCACGCGCTCGTGAACGGTGGCCTACTTGCTGGATCCTGCCCCGTGCATTAGGTGCCTTTTTGGGGGTGGTACTTTATAACAATTGTTCTGGTTTTTATTTAATCATGCTTTTGTTTATATGAACTTTGGCGGCCCTGCTTTGAATGTGCCTATGACAAAGTACGCCAATGCATTACAAAACGCAAGCACTGTCTGGCACCAGTGGTGTTACATCATGACAAATAAATAAAGTCTGTGGTTACACCAACACAACTCCCACCCCCAAGTCTCACCCCAAGTCCTTAATTAAGTTGATTTAATTAAGGTTAACCCAAGTTCTTAATTAGTTTTTAATTAATACTTCAAGTTCTTAATAAGTTCTGATTAAGTTTTTAATTAAGTTCTTGATCAGTTCTTAATAAGTTCTTGATTAGTTATCTCTATGTACAACCTAGTTCTATATTTAAGTTTCTTATAACTTATCAAAAAATACAATCTCTGTTTTTATTCTTAAAATAGTAAAATGTCTAAGTAGTACACACCAAGGCCTCAAAAAACGCGTCTTCGTGAGGATGTCTTGCCTCAGCGTTCTTAGCATAGATTCCTTAAGGAAGTTTACATCCGACGCAACCGCACATTGATTACATTTTGGGATATGAAATGTCCCTTTTTATTAGACTCCATGTCTTTATGTATTGACTTCAGCATTTTATAATACGCAATGATCTATTTTTATATAAATATTTAAAACGATTATTCAATTTGAAAGGGATCAAAATGATGCTTTGTTATTGGAGGTTTTGGCGATGCGGTTGTCTCTTTCTGTATTTAATGGTTCGATTTTTTTGATTGCTTTTGTATGTTCTGTTGCATCGGTCTATATATTTTATAACCGTTAATAACTGCCCCCAACAGCAGCAATGGCTGCCAAAAATGGCAACAGTTTTTAAGTTCAATATTCCATGAAGACTTTGGGCTTGAATCCACATGGTGTTTTTTAGCTGGCATTGAATTCAAATTGTTCTGGCTGTTGCGGTGTTATGTTTTCATTGATGCTGTAACATTAATTTTTTTTGTCTGTTCACTTGCTAATTTTTTTCCTTGCTTCAATCATCGCCCAAGGATTTTTAATGGTCTCCGCCTGGTTCAGTGTATTCTGTTTGATTTTCTTTTTTTTATGGCTTGGTTACTTTCTCCACCTGGTTCAGTGTTTTCTGAATTCTGCTGATTTTCCAGCTCGTTCATTTTTGAAGGAAATAAAAATCCTAATGATTAATAGTTATTAATCCCATGTTTTAATGGCGATAAAATGTTCAAATCATAGTATAAATTCACATCCTAGAGACTCTAATTGACTTTGTTAAAACTGGATCTTGCGTTAAAATCATACGTAAGATCTTGTTCAGAATCCAATGGGAGCAATCACTGACTTGTTTAGTGTACATACAAGAAAAACCGTTGGCCCAACAGCTTTTTACCTTTCTAGCCCCAGCTGCGCTCATACCTGCTTATGGTTACTTCTTTAAAAAATTGTCTTGCGGCGGCATCTGTTGGGAATCTGTTCAATGTCTAAATTCAGTTCCGAGGAACTGGTTTGTTTTTCCACACGCTGACAAAGAATATCGTGGGGCCTCTCCCTTTTTGGGCATATTTTGCTTGAATCATCAACTTGATCATTCATATGTTCAGGAGGTTGAGGCTGCCTTGTAGCTGTAGTAGATCATCGCTGTTCATGTTTTATTAATTATATTTATTTATGTTATAAATAATGAGCACCGAAAAAAAAAAAAAACTGTTGCTAAACCTTTGTATAACCATCTGCTGTTATTGGAGGACTATGTGTAGGATACTCAATGCTCGGATATAGCTGTTAAGGAATGAACCAGCAGATCTTGGCAAAACTGACTTGAGGATTCAGCAAAGCTGATTGCTATTCATTGCAGCTTCGGTTGCACGAAAGATTATCTAGGTAAGCAAGGAATAATTTCCAGACAAGATAAATATGTAAGAAAAAATACTCTTTATAAAAATGGCTTCACTCGCAATAACGTTAGGCGGCGCTGTGGTGAATGCAGGCTTGCTTTTAGCGGAAGTAAGTTCGCATTTAGTTACTGGGGAATGACGGTGAGAGAAAAAGACATAACAAAGCTATGGAGGAACTAGCAGCATGCACAAGACGCCTATGAAGGCGAGACTTGAGCAGTTTTAGATTTTATTAATGACACACTGAAAAGACAGGGGCCATGCAGCTTTACATCATTTAATGGATGTGGGATCAAGCAATAAATGAATATTATCTTAGTACAGGCAAACCGGTCCAGAACATTGCCCCCACCAACATGCAGTGATTTTATCAACATCAGAAAAAACAAAAGATGCAAGAAATCGGGTTTATGTCGTGGTATGTCCGTCGTGTATTTTTGTTGCACATAATATTGGCTGAATAAAAAATGAACTAAATCTATTATTCGCCCAATGGATATTGGAACGGGCATCTCCGCTATTAAAACAAGCTAAGCAAAGCAGCTGGAGTTAGTGAACAAACGCAAAAGTATGGTTTTCTAACAAGTCGATTTGGCAAAAATTTTTTTACCTGCACCTAGACGAATACAGAAGACCAACGCACTTTGTCAATACAAATCCAAACGGAACCCATCAAAATGATACTTCTATATTTACCTCTCTGATAGGATTAGACGAAAAAAGATTTATTACGCACTCACAGGTCATTGATATGGCCTTCAAGATACAAAGATGCGGAACCATTAACACAAAGAGTGCTTCTGTGTTTGCTGTCGCGCCTATACAATTATATACCAACGTGGGCCACTAACTTATCTCGCATGATTCAAGTTGACGATGGAAAAAGGCATTGAAACGGCCCAAGTGATCATATTATTGTTTGAAACTAGAGTTACCATAAAAGGAGGCAATTCCTGGAGTTCATAGATCACAGGCTTAGTCGATAACCTTTTTAACAAACAGTAGCTGAAAGACTTTTCTCCCTACAGTATACAAGAGAGCTGATTGACAATTCTCGCCAACACAGAAGGGGTTAGAAGACTGCCCTCAGGTTTGCGCCGCAATGAATTAATGAAGAATTTTAAGGGCTAAAACCAGTACAAGCAAACAAAGAAAACAATAAATGTTGGCTTGAAGGAGAGTCATACCGGCAAACTATTACAATTGGTTTGGAAAGTAAGGTACTTTATTTACCGGGGGAAGCAGAAGGGGACACTGATCTGGGCAACAGATCCGGTTTGGGAGTGTTGCACCCGTACGAAATAAAAAAGAAATAGAATTGTAAAAATGAAATCCGCCCGTGTTTTATTTACCGAGGGAAACTGGCACAACAAACAGCCAGCCCTCAAAGATCTTTGTGAATAGAAGAACTGCAGTTTATTCCGCCAGGCATAGTTCCGCTTTAATAATGTAGGTCTCATATGCCCAATTGCATATGAAAACTCTGGATTAACAAAAAAACCCGTTTTGTGTTTGTTCTTTCTAATGACTTCTTTGTTACAACAGTTGTGTTGAATCTCATGTAGATTAGATCGCAGTTTTTCGTTGTCATGATGTAAAGTCTTATTGCCAAACAAATGCTATCTTTGTAGTTGTCATGTGATATGTTTGAACTGCACAACGCTGCGAGATATTCCTTTGCTTTTCTTAATTTTGTTTTTCTATGGCTCGAATACTGTACTTTTTTTGACTTAACCCCCACTTACTCCTTGATTACCTTTACAGATAATTCATCTTCATCTTTCCTAAAACCTTCTTGTTAGTTAAATTGAATTCGTAAAGGGAGTCTTTAGGTTAATCGGACGTGTCATACCATCATGCATACCCTTTAGCCACTTCCATTTCCATGTCCGTTATAGATGTCTCAGTAGGGATATTCTAAAAAAAACTATCTGTATCTGTGTTTTTTTTTTTTAAATTACTTGCACTTGGACTCAGGATTCGAGGGCCTTAAAAGTAGTATAAAGAAACTTTAACATCAAGAGCTTTGATAATTCCTTTAAAACAGTAAAACCCAATTAAAAAATGGTTTGTTTAATTTGACTTTATTTTTTTTCATCATGATGCCAAAAAGCTGATCATGAAATCATTCTGAAGTCCAGATTAAATTTGGTTTTGAAGTTCAGCTTAATTGCTTCATTCTCTTGGTGACCAATCTGACATCTTTACGTTTGTTTGGGGATTCTCCATAGTCTTTCCAAAACAGCTGTTGTTCATCAACTTGAAAAGTCTTTTTCCTGAGCATCTGCGGATTTAGTTTCTGAGATCAGTGGTTCTTCATGTTGTATGGTTTCAGAACTGTCTTGATCAAAAGCAATTATACGATGAAAGCTTTTTGATTAACTTTTAAAACCATGTTCTTAAATAAAAATTGGCCAGAAGTCTGTAATGACTGACATTAATTTTTTTTGCCTCGATGATTAGGCACCAAGTTTAGGCGGCTCTCCTTGGATCCATCTTTTGACTTTCTGCTGCAATGGATAGAGTCATTATGCAGGTCATGGGTTCATGAGGATATTCTATGTCAACTTCTAGAATGAAGCCGCGCTGCTGATCAGGCGTTAAACTGTTCACCACTTTTAATTGCCTTTTGAATATTATTCGCACCTGTTGTACATTTTGTAGTTACGTAATGGAAGTGATTGGCCATTGGCCAACCATACAGATTGTTTGCATCTAAATACATGAGTAGTTTGTCTTTTTACTTGGCTCATAATCGTCAATTATTTGTTGTTATGCTTTAAGTAATGATGCACGCCATACTAATCCTCCAGCATCCGTTTGCAATCATCTGGAATCATTGGTAATCCGACATTAAATCAATCTGTACTCAGTAAACTTTAAGAAAGCGTCCCAGCTCATCCGGGCGCCAGAATTTATAATGCGCAGGATCCAAACTGTAATGTTACATGCAGGGTCTTTCTATAACTTTTCAAAACGTACGCAACCACAACATACTTCAGCCAGTCCAAGTAGGAGTCATTGCTAGTCTCCCATCGTTTTACAATCTAACTTCTGACCAGCATCTTGAGACAGCTGGTATTCGGGAGGTCGCTGATGTCCTTTCCTCTAAGGACTAGAAAAGAAACGCGCCTTTTAGGAGGAAGCGGTCTCTTCGTCAAACCATTCCCATCTGTTCATGTACTATAAGGTTAAAACACCATTTCTAACAAGCGTTGAGTCAAAATATTCTTCGTTATTGGGCAGGACTTTAAGGACATAGCCGTGCTTCTAATGAGCCATCATGTGTTGATAGAGTCGTAGAAAGGACATGTTATTTAAAGTGCAACACATGTACTTTTATGATGACTGTGCAATGCATTGCTACCCCGAAGGCGCTGGTTACTGCTTGCAATATTAAGATGTGAGTCGTAACCTCGCAAAATGTTATGAAGGAAGATGGGCACTTCCATGTTTTGGATAAACTTTGTTGAAGATTGCATTTTGTTATGCGCTGCTCCTCTGAACTTTCCGTAATGTGATCAGTGGTCTATTACTGTTGGGGGCGTTAGCTCCTAAACCACTATCCAACAGTTGAGTGGCTGAGTCATACTGTTGTTGGGCTTCAGGCGTCATCATGATTTCAGATAAATTAAGGATTATTAGAACAATCATTACGCATTGCTGCATGCGCTGTAAAAATCTCTCTAGCCGCATTTGGTCCTCTATATAATTCTGGTTTAAAATTAAACGCCATCGACCTAATCAATAATGAGGCAAATGAACAAATCTGATGATTACTCAATTAAGACTGTTTTTCGAAGTTTTTTTTTTTTTTTTGTGGTGGCTGGCCCTTCATAAGGAACAATGAGTTGATTCAAGTCGAGTAAACAATCATATGGAGAATGTCTGCAGTTTTTTCAGTTCTTAAAACTAACTTTAGATCGGGTGGGGGGTAATAGTTCTGTATTACAGTATAACAGAACTTTTTCAATGTTTATATGTTCACTCGCAAGCTTCGCACAGATGGAATTCTTGTTAAACATTTTCTGCAGCATTTTTGTTTGCTATGTTTGTTTGTAGTATAACTTCAATTATCTACTCAGTGTGGTATCAATTGTGTAATGGGGTAGCCCCGCTGGTGAAAACATTAGTACGTAAGTAACATGATTTTTGTCTGTTTCGCCTATTGTTGGACTGTTCTTGGACACTTTAATTGGCACCTTAAATTTGTTTCCTTCATCCCATGTGTATACTTAACAGCTATTGGTTTGTTTTGTTCTTCAAACTGATCACATTTGGTCTACATAACAGGAAGGATATTCCAATGAAGTTAAGATCTTTGGCGCGCCCACTCCCTGCTGATAGTTATTAACTCTTTCTGCTGTGTTGCGGACATGATGCAGCCTTGGACAAGAAGCACCACAGGTAAACATTTGTTTGTCTGAATTTTTATGTTTTAAAACTGCTCTCTTAAAACCAACTCCCGATGTTTAGCGGATATGTAAGCCTCTGCCGACAATCGTGTGATACTTAGCCTGTTTTCAATCTAATCTCTAAGCTCTTCGCCCTCTGCACCATCCTGTGCCTCTATTTTAGCTTCTTCAGCGGCGCGTCGGGGGGGGGGGTCTAACTGTTTAAGCAGTTCGTCTCTGCCCAACCGGGTGTATGTCATAGAGGTAAAAGAAATTGTCTGTGTTTAGTCGAGACCAGACTTCTAAGATTTTTCTTCATTTATTGTTACATAGACGATTCAAACAGATCAAAATTACTTTAACTGGCATGTGTCTAGTGTTTGTTTGCCTGGAACTTGAGAAATTGCACATGTACAACGCTTGCCTGTAGTTTGTTGGGTCAATGACTTTCTAAATCAATATGTTTCAGTGCTCTTGATAGAACGCTCTCTCTCAAGCTTTCCTTCATAAACAATTTCGTCTTGTCCCTTTCCATATATCTTTAGCCATGCTGTCTTTCTTTCTAAGACAAAATATTTATTTAAATTAAAAAATTAATTAATCAGAATCAATATCAACGGTCTTTGTGCGCTCTTGGGACTCATAACTAAAGTATACACACCTTTTGGTGTTGTTTATGTGAAGCTGTTTAGAACAGAGTTTAAGTTTGTGTACTTTTTTTAAGCATTCCTTTTTTATCTGCTAGGGGGTCTGGCGGGTTGAGAAAAACTTGCCTCGCCTTTCTTTGAAGATCAAACTTATTGGTCTTTTTTGTAGTCATCAAAATCGGCTGGTAATACGATTTTTAAATTTTCATATCGTGTTGTTTGAGTCAACAAGCGCTTTATTTTTTTGTCCAGTTGATACGAGCTAAGTTTAGCTGTTATTAGTTGAACCTAGCTGTGTGCTTTTGGAGTTTAGTTTTTATTTTTGTGCTAGCTGCACCTACGGCTAATGAATATCAGACCTGAGAGCTAAAGACAAACCTCCTAGAGGTCAAGCTGCGGTCGTGGCCTCTATGCCGTTGCTAAGAGACCAACACTCGTTCTGCTGATAGGGCGCTTATAGTCGATGCTCAGTATTAACAATGTAACAGCTTTAAGATCAGCAGAATACCTTCGTGTGGTTTTGCTGTATTTTGAAAGGTCTTGCTCTAGTACTTGCGTGCATTTGTGTAATGTTGTGATAATCTGAAGGTTTTTTTTGTTAGGGGTTTCTACTATCTCTTCTCTTGGGAGGCGTCTGTAGGCCGTCTTGGATAAACCTGAACAGACATGACCTTGTTATAAAAATAAAAAATAAAGTTTAGTATTGTATATTTTTTAATATGTTATTTTCATTATTCAGCTGCGCATCATATAGTAAAAACAATGTACATTAGGCGGTTTATCAGCTTCTTCTTCTTTTTCAATTTGAATGTTCTATTACGGTCTCTCACAGTTCTTCCCGCTTCCATTGTAAACCTGATTATCTCTGTTGACCTTAGGTCAATCATAAACCGTATTTTGTTGTTAAAGTAATCATCAAGTCTTACACTGTGAAGGTTGTAGATTCCTTTAGCCACAAGGTCATACTGTTGGTTTTCTACACCTCCCACCTCCTAACAGGTTTCTCTATTTCATCAAATATGTGATAAGGTTTAAGCCGCTAGCATATGTTTTGGTTGGACTGCCCTCATTCGACATTGTACTTTCGTTAATTTTTGGGATTTAAAAAAACTTTTCACTTACTCTTTTGAATGGTTCTTCATCTTCACACAGCAATAAATAAATACCTTTAAGCGACTCTGCTGAGGACTCTTAAAACTAAACTTCCACTATAGTGTCTGCCCTGCTTCTGGATATGTTGTATGATGAATCACTCTTTCGCTAATATATGCTAATTTTGACTGATATTGTTTGCGCAATCAGCCTTGACTAAAATTAGGTTGCTAACAACGTCAAACTCTAACGAGATGTCAGAAATGCTGTACCATTGCTTCGGTGTCTGTTGATATGAATATAACACGTTTGTTATTCATTAAAGTTTGGTTCATTTTGACAGTCTGTCTTTTATGCTCCTTGTAAAGTATGGAGGCATGCGCTTTTACAACTCAAAATCTAAGGGAAACTGAAAAGCGATTATTTCCAAAGCATACTTTTAAGCCACATTACTTTTGCCGTCTTTCGTATTGCTGGCACCTATTCTATGTTTCAGTGCTTCTTCATTTTCTATTCCCTTGAAACGACAAGGTCAAGCCCTTCAGACCGGTTAGCCAAGATCAGAATAGGTTAAAAACTATGTCTGCATTGTGGTAAAGAAAATATTTCTTGCCCCTCAAGTTTTATAGAAATTTTTTATTCGATTGCCCGCCCCAGGTTCTGTACAACTGTCTGTTGGGGTTGTTGTTGAATCGAGCGCTATTTGAAAGTAAGGACGCGCTGAGCCTGGCACAATACGTCATCTGATCCTAGGTCTGGAAATTTGACAGTAAGGATTTGTATCTGCATCAATAGAAGTGGATTATATGGAACAGTTATAATAGTCGCTTATTTCCCTTCACGCCAAAGGGTGTCTAGTTCAGTCTTTCCTATGCGGGTTAAGATCGAGACCATGTGCTTGTCGAATTTTTATGAAGCAAAATAAAATTAATATTAAAAACATGAAGGAATAGAAGATGAAAGAAGATTATGATGTTTATGATCCTGGAGACGACATGAGTGAATTGATCCCTTTTACACAGCATCGCTCTAACGCTCTCTATGCAGCCGTGATTCACCAGAAAGTACGGTCGGAGCATTTACAAGTTTAGTCAAGAACATCCCGAATTTATAGGAACCAATGATTTGAATTAAAAGCATGGTCATTTGTCTGTAAATAAAAAACGATCAAGGGCAAACTTGTTCGGTTTACAACTCTAAACCCGACCATCAAAAGTTTTAAGCCGTGGTGGGTTCAAATTTAGAAATAGACTCAGTGAGAATGATTCAAAACGCCTTTGGCATTGCTGGACCAAAATTAAGGGGCGGAGGCTGTTGCTAAACTTCAAAACACACTACAAGACACTCCCGACAGATAACCAAAGGCAAAAACATGGAACCTTAAAGAATTAAATCAATCAGCAGGCGAATTAATAAATACAATAGAAGCATGAAATGAAACCAGTTTTTCAGAAGAAACAGCGTTTAAAAACATTTAATGATTCCCCACATTGCCTATGCGAGAACTAACGGCCCTTGATCGTACTGTATGAAACCATCAGAAGGCGAACTTTAACAAACAATTTAGCAAAACTAGGTTGACTAGATGAGCATTTAAAAATGAAAAAGGAAAAACTCGTTGAGAGCGATGACGGCACAACTTGGACATGATATTAAAGAAGAAAACCAATGGGACTAAAAGATCTTGATCATGAAAGTTCAGCAAGACTAGAAGTGCTGTCTACTAAACCGAAAAACAATTACGAAACTTTCAAGTGAGCAGATAAGAGAAACACATCCAAAGGAATTTTATATGAAGACACGTCACTTGCATGAACGATTCGAACACTGTTTAGGATGCAAGGAGTCACATTAGCTAAGCGTTATAACAGCCTTTGGTTTGCAATAAGTTCACTGGTGATGGCTATATACAGGGCGGTGGTGGTGCGTCCATGTTTCAGTGCCACACGTCGCCATCACCACCTCTGATAAATCATGGGTAAAAAAACAGCTTGTTATCTTTGCGAATTTATTAAAAAATTTAGCCAGTAAAGCTTATTCGACTCTTTACCGGGTATATTAGGGAGGGGTGTTGTTAGCTGGCTTTTGTCTACTGCAAGCATAGTAGTTGGCCCTTTATGGCGAGCACTTATGGTACTTTAGTTCTTGTAATAGTAGGGTTTCTATTTAGTAAGATAAAGACCAAGTAATCCTAGGCCTTGTTAATCCAAGAAAAGCGCTGTCTGTTCATATTCATGGTTCATCGCGAACAGAGTCCGCGAGCTTTGCTGAGTCTTCAATGACTTGGTGGTTTGGATTCGGGAATTAGATGACTTATTCTTGGTAGTGTTTGTTTACTGCTTGTATATATTACTGCGCTCAGATTTATGTCCGTTTTTTCCCAAACTTCTGTTCATTGACTGCTATAAGAATTTCATTATTATAGTTTAATTGTATTCTTACCTGGAGTTGAGGTCTGGAAGGCAGGCATGTATAATACCAGTGCAAACAGCAAAGTCTACTTTCGATCTTGCGTATTGTTAAAAACATTTTGGTTTATCTTTTAATACTTGAAGGTAAATCAATATGTGAATTAAGGCGGTCTCTAAATTGCTAAGTATTGTTTATTGCGGCGTCAAGCCAGTAGAAGGATCAGTTATGCTTGATCTTGCGCCTGTGCTTTTTGCGACCCAGCAAACACCAATCGTAAGTACGAAATGTGTCGTTTATTCGTTTCTATTCCCGCTCTAGGTAGGCCCTTAGAAGCGTTTCTAAGATAAATGTGGTCCATGCTGTTTTATGCTCTTGCTGTAGGGACCCAGGCTGAACGTTTTGACTGAAGAAAGTTTTGTAGGAGGATGCCAGTATAGTTATACTTTCTGTGCGTGCCCGCCTCCCCCGAAATTACAGGTCTACGCCTTGGCCATGATTAGGATCCATCGTTTGTCTAAGCCTGTCTTGGTTGTTATTTATTGAATTCGTTACAAATTTCCTTTTAAAAGCCATCATGTCTATTATGTTGCTGAGTGGATTAAATGGTTTGACATTTGGTGTAATGGCAGCTTGCTGTTCAGTTTCAGTCAATATACGTCTGAAAGGTGTAATAGAAATGAAATCTGTACCACTGCCTCACCAAAGATCATGGTGGGATTTAAATGATCAAGCATACGGACAGCTCACACCACAAGTTGATGCGCATAACACAGCAAAGTTTAACTGGTATCTGGATAAAACTGATGGATGACTAAACCACGCTTTCTGATGTGGTCGTTTCAATAGGGGGGTTAAGATAGCTCTTCAATGGTAAGTACTCACTTTTTATGAATAGAGGCTGGTCTGGGTCACAGCAATGTCAAGAGTTCAGGTGCTAAATTTTATGATTGTAGTGCGGCCCATCCCAACCGATATTTTGCATCAGTATATTTGAATGCACTCATTTTTATTTTGTTTTAAAAATGTTTGTATCTATAACAACACAATGACTCAGTCCTTCGTTTTTAGAACATGCTGTTGGAAAACAATTGCGGAACCAAATTGGTCGCCCCAACCACTCCACTGAAAATATTTTACAAAAGTTCGTATGGTTTAATATAAGTGACTCCAGGAAGAATATTTAAGGTTCTAAAAGTTGACAAAACAGGGAACAAGTTAGCCAGTGATCAATTAGCTGGATGGTTATTACGGGTTTTTGCTCTCTAAAAGAAGCAATGAGTAACTTTGACATTACTCTCAAACTTAACAATGCGATTAAACAACAATGTTAACATTCAGAACCTGAAGAAGAAATAGCACATTACCTTTTTGATGTAGAGCTAGCTAAATGTTTGGCTTTGAAGTTGACAATCATAGATTTAGTGTTAAACGAAACAAACTATTATGAGGGAGAAAAATGTCTTTTTGCATTACATTCATTACTCTTGTTATTTGGATGAGCCTGAGCACTGATGAAAACTTATATGATGGAAGGACCTCAACTGTTTAAGAGCTCTTCACGTCGGGGAAGCAGCATATTGCGATTATGGAAATTATACAATTCCCTAATTTTACAGTTTAAAAGATTAGTTTGTCGGGAGGGTCGGATTCATTTATTAAAAATCGCAAAGACATACAGGGAAAAGTCGTGAAATGTGATAACCTGGCACATTGTTTTGGAAAATAAATAATACGCTACTAAAAATTAATTGTCGCGTGTGGCCAGAAAAACCAGGAGTTACATTAGCTCCTGTGAGGTGTATACCTTAGAATGAAAAGACCTTGCAGACGTTGCGGAATTTGAACAGAAATGGTTGGTGATATGCACTTTGTATGGTTTTGAGTACACTAAGATGGTGTGATTTATAAACGCAAAGAGGTTGACGACAACCTAAAGGTATTCCTAAATAGAACAATTACGCAATCTAGAAAGAAAGCAAATAATGTTGGTCAGTATGAATATAAAATAGTTCGAATACCTGACCTCAAATGGCCACTTAGAACCATCATTAGAATGGGAAATAAATTTGAATTCATTAAGCCCATTTACATTTTTTGACCGCCAAAAAGTTTCTGAAAAGCATTCAACTCTGGCCCTTTACATGTAAGTCAATATACGGACGATAATAGTCAGAAAGAGATTGAATAAAGCCGTTAGGGAATATAAAAAGTACATCCTCCACAGAAAAGGAAACGTTGTAAAATAAGCTTTACAAAAATACAGTTCTTTCCAAGCAGGCATATTAGGGACACGTTCACAATGATATTTGAAATTTTGTCTTTAAAGATGTGGAGGGGATGGGGTTGTGGCGTTGTGATGACCTTATAAAAGGAATTAATATTAGCTGGCAATACTTAGACGTTTTAAAACGTCTTACGTTGTTGTCGTCGTTCTTCACAATGGCGATGGATATTAGATAATAACAACAAGCAACAAATCACTGTTGACTTAATAGAAACAATCTTACAGGACTAAATTGGAGTATTTTACACATTTAGGCCTCATAGGGTTTTATTATACTGAACAAGTTTTGACGGAGAGGTATGTAAAAATAATAACTGAATTAGATTAAAACCTCTTGTTATAAAACTATGGAGCAGTTAAACTTTATGACATAAATACTCCTCATTGCTCATTGATTTGTGGGCAGGGACTGGTTGTGGAAAAAAACAATTATTTATCCTCGACTGTTACAAACAGTTTTATCGTTATAATTTTTCAATCATTTTGTGGTTTTCTGTCCTACACTTAAATGGAACAAAGGCATATCATAATAGAAGGTTTATATGGATGGTTGATGACATATATTAGTTAATCCTAGCAATAAACTGAGAGTGAGTGTAGTTTAGAACAAGTTTTATTGACTGTTTGAGGAACGCAACACTTTATGTTATTATTAGATGACTGTTCGGACAGAAAGAGTACATAGTTAAAAAAGAGAAAGAAACACTTTGTCGAAACTGGCTTTCAGTGGAAGACATGATGGGATAAGTGTGGGATTTTATGCCAGAAATATAACTCGTTTTAAAAGACTTTAGTGAAACAGTTTAAAGACTGTAGTTCGTATTTTCACATGATAGAAAAGACTCATTTGAAGAATGTTTGATGCGAAAAATGATGTTATTGCAAATGACCAAGGAAAAAAACAAGATTAAGCAAAAAACTGAAAATCTAAAAAGTTTAGTAAATTAGTATTGAAAACGGATAAACCCTACGCCAGTTCGTTTGTTGTAGATAATCGTTATTTTTTGGTTATGAAAGTATTACCTTGTCAGAGAACTGTAATATGCTGATTTTAGGTCACTTTTCGCACAAAAACTTGGTGGAGAGCAAGTGGCTTAGAATGAAGGTTTTCCTGAGTTCTCTACCTCAAGGGTATGAGGAAAAAAAAAAACGGATTTCTATTGTGCCCTAAGGGTTTGAGGGAAGGAAAAAAAATAAGAAAGAAAGTGTAATTATTGTTTGTGTATATATTTGCATTTGTTGTTTGTTTTTTTGGATTTCTATATTGTGTTTAGGGTGGTTGAAATTCTTTTGTTTGCTCTACTCCGTTAGGGTTTGTTTTGTTTATTTGGTAGGGGATTTCTTTTTGGCCCTTCCCACCTCAGGACCGATAGCCTCAAAACCTCCTCTTGCTCGAACTGGCAGTCAAGGGGGCAGGGCGTTGAGGAGTCGTTTACCTTCCCATAGGGATTAGTAATTTTGTCACCCTTTCCCAGGACTGATATGCCCCAACCTCTTCCTGCGTTTAGCTGGGGGACATGGAGTTGGGTGAGTTCAATAGTATTTCCCTTCTCATAAATATCTATTTCTTTCGCTTTTCCTATTGTTTCAGTTTGATTTTTCCCCTTGCCCCTCAGGTGTGGGATCAACTTTCTCCGTCACGCTAATTGTGTAGGTGGTGAGGTTGTTAACGCTTGCACCAAATAAACATCTTTATCTTTGATCATTTTTTTTTTCTGGGTGTGGTGCGAGATTTTCTTTGAATTTGGGTTAATGTGCATATTATGATTGATTGTTTAGTATATATGTATTATTACTGTGTGTGTGTTATATACAGTGCATGATTTGTTTTTCCCGTCTCCAGTTTCACGGGAGGACAGTGAACCACTAGGGTGCTGTCTGTGGATCTCTTTTGCTTTTCTTATTCTCGCATCACCATTTTTTTCCGGTCCTGTGTATCCTTTCATTTCCTTTTCACCCACTTTTAAAAACCTCTTAAACCTTCTCTTAATAAGACTCTATCTAGGTTTTTCTTTTTACATTTTCATATTTTAGGTAGGATTTCCGGTAGTTTGAGTTTTTTCCCCTCTTTTTATTTGTCGTGTGCTTCCATTTGTTTTGGTTTAATATTTATATTCGCATTTTTTGAATAGTGCTGGTACATTTGTTTGTAAATTCGTTTGAAATTATGTCTGAAGGAAAGACCTGACAACAAGAACATTTGAGAATCTAAAATTTATAAAGATTTATTTCCAGAAAACTTTATTGTGTTTATTTTTTTTCTTTGGGAAAACAGTTTTGTATTAACTTCTTTTGTTTTTTAAATTCCAAATTGTTGCAGTTGCAAATTATTTTTGGAAAAAATACATTCCTTGGATTCTTATCTACCTGTTTTAGTAAGGCGGTTTTCTGGTTTACACCGGAAATTGAATTCTGTATTTGTATTATACTTAATTTACGGTTTTGTGAAAAACATAAAGTTATCATTATATCGCCTTATTTTTATTCCATACTTTGAAGATTGTTTTGAGTGTTTATATCTGACGGTTCATTATGGAATGATTTTTGATAAGTTATGTTAAACAAGCGGAACGCTTGGGTTTTGATGGAGAAAAACTTTACTCAACTATGTGCAACAATGCACAGATTAGGGCAGACAGGCTAAGACAGAGGGAGTGAGAAAATAAATTACAGAGGGAGCCGAATTGAAGAAAAAAGATTACATGAGGGAAGCCTCGAAGCAAATAGACTACCGAGGGAAGCTGAAGAAAATAAATTCAGAGGGAAAGCTGAAGCAAATAGACTTACAGAGGAAGCTGAAGACAAATAAATTACAGAGGGAAGCTGAAGCAAAATAGACTACAGAGGGAAGCGGAAGCTGACGTACGTTCAATTTATGTGGAGCAGGTTAGAATAGAGACTGATGCTGAAAATAAAAAGATCCATGGCATCGAGAGAACCTCCACCAGGTCGGTTCCGCAGCATGACTCAACCAGAAAGCGGCATATATTCCCAAAGTTGCCGCCTTTTGAGGGAAAAATCGGATTGACCATTGGATTGTTTTCTTTTCCGATTTGAACGTCTCGCAACGTCTTGTGGTTGGCCAAAGGAAAGTGGACATTGTATATTGGTAGTTGTTTAAGGGTTAGCGCTTTGACAGTGTACACTCTCTTGTTTTTTTTTTTTTTTACAGCGAAACAATATTTTAACTTGGGATCAGTTTGATGAAAGAAGAACTCCTCAAGGAATTTTCAATGTTCTGCTGATGATTTTCACTGAACGTTTCCGTTCTGTGCGCCCTGAAAAAGGAGAATCGTTTCCGTCTTTCTGAGCACGTATGAGAGTAATGTTTAGATTCGATGGATCGATTTTATCATAAAACGATACAAGATTTTAGTCACTGCGAGATCTCTTCTTTAGAGGAACAACTTTTTCCAGAGCTGTGAGCAAAGATCTGGCCCATTTCCTTAAAGAAAGGCAATTTGAAATCGTGGACGGAAATGTGTCAGATGGCTGTCGATCAGATTGTATCGCTCACCCAGATAAGGGCGCGTGGCTAGGTAAGGAGAATTTTCCATCTTTGAGTCTCATGCGTCATTGTTACTATCCACAGGACAGGGAAGTTAAGGAAAGGAAATAGTGGGTCATTTTGAGTCCTCAAGGTATACCTATCCTAGAACGGACAGGGACTTTCCGCGGTTCGATGTGACTTTCGTCCCAATCAGTACTCACGCCCGCGCGACGACCCGTGATTCTCAGCAAACGTTCTTGAGGGTCGTGGGACAACGACCACCACGTAGACATTTTTGGGCAGTTAGTGGCAGAACAGAAGTTCACAAAATCAGTCAGCTGCCGATCAGACATTGCGCTGTTTCTTTGTTGATGGCAAGTTCCATCTGTAACAGAATTGCCTTTCAGACCGGGTGATTCAAAACCCGCATTAGCTCCACTGATTGTGAAGTAAGGCCTTTGGTCTTGACAACCAGATCTATCTGTGATGGATGGTGTTAGAAAAACGGAGCCATCAATGGATTGCAGGCTTCGGTTTTGCGAGACACTGGGCGTGCTCACCAATGTTTTTTTTAATGCGTGTACGGGAAGTCTTTCGTGCTTCAAGACAGTATCTCAACATGTCCAAAAGTGTAGGTCGTTTGGAGGCAGATTGAAACGTTTCCGCTGGCGTAATATTTCAGTCGACACACCGTACTACTCCGGTTTTCTTACCGCCTGTGTCTTTTGATAACCAGTCTGCGACTTGATCTTGGCAATTGTGCCAAGGGGTGTCGCTACAGTACATGGTGGTAGTGCTGGAGGAACGTTTTGTTTCCTTGTCTCTTTTGAGTACTAGATCTACTGTCATAGAGAGGGAAGGCTACAAAGCCGCCTAAAAGTGTCAAAACTGGATGAACTCGATTACCCCAGATGAGATTTTAAAGAAATGCAGGGAAAGACGAGACCGCTGTCGACAATATTTCTGCTGTCTAAACAGACTGTCACTGCGTACCAACGTGACAAACAACGTACATACTGGGACTCTGACTTTCTTCTACAGGTGTGTACCTGGACAGGACAACAGCAGGTTCGTGGTTCCAAAACCACTTAGAGAAACTGTGCTGCACCGGCTCATGATGCATTGTTCGCATGGTTCACTGTGGGTATCAACAAGAACGTGTAAGGAGAGTTCTTGAGATTCTTTTCATTGGCCAGTGTTCACAAAGGAAGTACGGGGAAATACTGCGCTCATGTGAACATCTGCCAAAGACATCTCAGAAAGGTCGCGTCCCATGTGCTACTTTGCCACAAAATGCTCTCATTCCGTTCCATTTCGGAAGGTAGCTATTGATCTTGATTGGACCGCTACACACTGTATTCTTAGGGATATCGTATATCTTGACTTTGGTGGATACAGCAAACAAGGTATCCAGAAGCGATTCCACTGAAGAAAATTGATACAGTCTCTGTCGCTGAAGCCTTACTTGCAATTTTTTCCAGAGTGGGTCTCCAGACGAAATTCTCTCGGATTGTGGAACGCAATTCATTTCTGATCTCAGGAGAGAAATTTACAGACTGTTGTCCAATTCTTCCATTTCAACTCGCCATATCATCCCCAATCGAATGGGCTTGGTTGAACATTTAATGGAAACGTTGAGTCAGCATGTTGTGAAAGGTTGCAAGGCAAGAGCCCAGGAAAGGGATCGGTTTTCGCTACGGCTTTGCTTTTTTGCATACAGGGAACTGCCGAAACGAAACGCTGGGATTTCTCACCATTTGAGTTTCTTTTTGGACCTCACCAAGGGGACCTTTGGATCTATTTGATGGACACATTGGACGGAAAGGACGGACACATACCTGCAGCTTTTAAAACTGTTTACCAATACGTTTTATGAATGCATAATGTTTTGAATGGTTGCATGTGGAGCTTGCTCAACAGTCAGCGTAGAGGGGAAAACTGATGTGTACAAGGGTCTTTGCAGACGAGAAAAGCAAAGGTCACGTTCCTTCAGTGTAGGGGATAAAGTCCTTGTGATACTAACTGATGAACATAACAAGCTTCGTGTTATGTTGAAGGTCCTTTTCAGGTGGTCGGACAACCTTTCTGCAGTAAATTATAAGATCAAAATGGCAAACACTGAGAAGGTATATTTCATTGTGAACATGTGAAGAAGTATGTGAAGTACAAATGTTGCCATCAACCAGTCGGTTGAAGTGGATATATCCTGTTCAGAAACTGATTGTCCTCATGACAGAAGTATCAGTGTTGAATTGTACCCAATGTAACGTCAGGACAGTCACAAGGTTATGAAAACAGCAAATGTAGGAGTGTTAACATCTACCAGTGCAGATGATGTTTGTACCCCTTCTTTTCTGTCTGTAAGGATTGAAACTATGATGATGTTGATTCTGTCGAAATGTTTTGTCTACAAGTCAAACAGAACAGGGGCGCTCAAAGACATTTTGAAAGACTTTCAGGATGTGTTGACGGATTACCCCAGGTACAGTAACGGTATTCGAACCCCATATATTCAGTTAACTTCTGAAATACAGTGCCGACCAGACCATACCCCCTCCGTTTGCAAAAAAAAAAATAAAGAGGTTGTCGAGAGAGGGCTTGGCCTATTGTAGGGGCATGTGAGAAGTTCGCCTGGTTCTTGACTGGAAGAAAGTTTCAGTTACAGACGTGACCATAGGCATGACGTTCTTGAAAAAAAAAAATCGTCAAAGACTAAGAAAAGCAGGTTATTAAGATGGTCTTTGGCATTGCAGGATTCCAGTGTACTGTTGAACCAGTGCTGGAACACAAAAAATAGTCATGGCAGATTTGTTGTCACGTGCGTGAATACTTCAGGGACAAATGTAACTATCTTCAAGGGACAAGACTATTCCTGTTTTTGTCTTTCTTAATGGATTACGGTTGTGATCACTTTTGTCGGTTGCACTGTATGCTATTGGACTGTTTAAATCAAGTTGGGTATTTATAGCATAATTTGCTTATGAAGTGACTATAGGTTTTGCAAGAAACAACTACTTGATGTTGATGTAATACATATTTATTCTTTGGTAAACAATGGGAGAAAAATCAACGTAATATTTATGTCTGACTTGTTGATGTCGATGAATTTATATATATGTGTGATGGCAAATAACTCTTTAGGAAATGTATATATAAAGTTTGAATTGGCATGAGGACAGAAAACAATTGTTTCATTTTGTCATTGTCCAACAATGGGAAGCATGTGACTTTTCAATGGACTAATAAATTACATGTGGGGAAAAAGAGACTATGTTTAAACTATGGTTATTTTGTTTACATGTCTATTGAGAAACATTTACACTTGGAAATATTCGCATTTTCATGAGGGTTTGAAACTTATGATGTGAGACAAGTCAAGGGAAAAAATGTGCTTCACAATCTTAATGTATGAACACAATTTGTGGCTTTGAATTGTTGATATCCCTAATTGTTTTTCAAGTAATTTGTGTGAAATGTATCTTGTGGAATTTTGTGATCAATTATGAATGTTTTTTTTTAAGAATGATTGAAAGTTTGAAACATCTATTTATGGTGGATCATGGTGGGATTGATTCTATACGTTGATTATTAATTTGGTTGAATCATTGTGCGTTGGGTTAACACATCTTTGAGAATCATGGGCTGAAGATGTGTGTAAGTGAAGTTGGTATAGCCTTTTAAAAAATTTTCTGGAGAATTTTTTCTATCCCAGGATGGGGGGTGTCATGTGTACGTGGGCCTCACATAAGGCATGTGTCGCTCCATCAAATGTAGTTAGTGATATGAATCATTTCCCCGTGCACAATTTAAAGGAAGAATATTCATATGGCTTGATAGTGTAGCGGGCGTCCCCAAAATAATTGTGAGTATGACTCATTCAAGAAACAATGTGGTCATTGGGTGAAAGTGTACCACTGAGTGATAGTTTTACAAGGGCTGGTAAGGTAGGTGCTGGTCATGTGTTTTGAACACTGAGTATGCACTCACTAGGAGGAAGGGGAGGGAAAGAGTCTGTTTTACCCAGCGGATGGCCTAGAGACATTCGGGTAATTTAAAACCTTGGTTTTTTTTAAGGACGGTGGTCCTCTTTGCTGACCAGTCATTACCAGGTGAGTGATAGATAGTGGGGGAAAGCTACAGGGGAAAAACTTAAGATGAGCGAGAGAAAGAATTCATATGTTGAATTGAGAAGCAGGTTACTTACACGAACCTTATTCGTGTTTCAAGCCTCACCTTTTACCTCGCCCTTCACCCTGCAGTCTTTTCACCCCGTGAGGTGTTGAAGATGGCCCATGTGTGGGGAAACACACCGGTAGTTCAGCCCAGTCCAAGTTACCAACTCGAGGGATGAGGAGTTGAAGCTCGTCGTTTTCAAGAGACAGAAGAACTCCAAGGAAGAGAAGTCGAGACTTTCGTATTCCAGGACAGGAGAGTTCGAGGGGGCAGTATATTGTTAAGTGAGGACAGTGGATGTGAGAAAGCAGGAGGAGCTTTTTATTGAGGGCAGGCAGGTCCTCAGTGATTACGGGAGTTATGTATTCTCATGGTTTCGGATTTTTTTTGGATAACGGAATGTGAAGGCCATAGCTCATTAGCAGCGGAAACTGAAACCATTTTAACTCTCGGTGTTGCAGAGAGATAAAGTGTGAAGACTATTTTGTCTCTCGGTGTGAGGAGAGATCCATGTAGTGGAGATTGTGATTTTGTCCTCGGTGTGAGGAGGAGATACATGTGGGAAGACATTGATTTGGCTCCCGGACGTGAGGAGAGAACCTCGTGTGAGATTTATTTGTCTCTCAGTGTCGGAGTGACGTTCACAGAGGGGAAATCTGTTTACAAGTTGTGATGTGATTAGTAAAGTGTTTTTCCTGAAGGAGAGGGGGTGAAGAAAAAACTTTCGTAGTGCTCCTTTTGGGTGATTGGAATGATTGCGTGTGCGCTAGGGAGTAAATGCTGTCTGAGTGCGGTAAGCAAGAGTGACAGTGTGGACAGTCACACAGATCTTTTGTGCATCGAAATCGCATGCATGACACTCAAGCATATAATTATTTTTCGGTCATTTGTTAATAATAGCCTCTCTAATAAATGATTTCTAAATTTGCATACTAATGCAATGTTAAACTCATGGTCTATAATTTCCTGGATTGTTCTTGTACCTTTTTTGAATAATGGAAATGACTGTAGCTGTTTTCTATCTGAGGTAACTATCATTTCTTTACAGAGTTAGAAAAGAGTATTGTGAAAGTGGGAAGGATCACTTTCTTCGTTTAGCTCTTTTAGTATTCTGCGATGGGATGGCATTCGGACCACATGCCTTATTAGGGTTTATAAGAGATGAAAGTTTCTCTTTTTTATTGCATCCTACTGAAATATCTACATTTTCTAACATTATGCCTTTTGACTTGAGGCTGGTACCTAGAACAGCATATTATTAGTATCTTCCTTGTGAATCACTAGAAAAATATGTATTCAAAATACTTGCCTTTACCGCTTATCTTCTCCACTGTGTCACCATCCTTCGTCTATAAAGGGCTCACTCCGTATTCATCTGTGTTTTGGATTGTACATAATCTCAAAAGGCTTTTGGATTTTGTTTACTTCCTTTGATAACTTCTTTTTCCAAATTCCTTTTTTGCTTTTTCTTATTTTTTGTTACAAAGTATTTTCGTGTCTTTAATATATATTGTGATAATCTTTCCCCTGCTTGTGGCTAAGAATCTTGATACTATTATATTTCCGTTATTTCAACTTCATTGTCTATATTTCATCCACTCTTTGGTTTCTGTTTTTTATTTTCTTAATAATTTGAGTTTTGGAACGTTGATTTCTATTAAACGAATTTAAAAATATTTTAATTTCTACCCAGCATTGGTTTCTACACAAAGATCATTGAGTTTATTCCCGTCGATATTCTTCAATTCTTCTTTTCATTTGATATAATATTTCCTCTCTCTTAAAATTATATGGACTGCTTTGATTCTTCTTTGCCTTGCTACTCTCCTAGGTACAAAGAGAACATTATAAAACTCATGATCACTTTTGACTATAGGTGATAAGTGCTTAATGGTCTGATGTCATATTTTCAGTCATTAACAAGTATCTAAAATTAGTATTATTTTGATTTTTGTCCCTTCCCTGTGTCTTGTGGTTGTCTTCACCATTTGGTTCAGGAATGTAGGAATGACATCCTGACACTAGGTTGTTTAATGACCTTTTGACCTCTTTCTCCAGAGCCAGTACCATGCCAGTCAAATATCTGGGAAATTAATGATCTCCCAGTTATACAAAATATTTTGAATATCTTTAATCTAATGTGTTTCAGAACTCAAAAATTTTTTTTCACTTTCAGTTGTTGAGTTTGGATCTTTTGTAATTAGTTCCAATCCAGTATTTTCCTGTTATCCTTATTTAAAAGGTATTACACAAGTTTTCATCAATGTCATTTCTTTTGTAAACTTGTATACTTTTGCATTTTGTTTGTTTTGTTTTTGATAATTGTAATAATTTATGAAAAGATAGTGGTTTCTTATAATGTTTTTTGTCCAAGAATCGTGAGTGACCAAAAATGTGACTGGACAAAATATTAATGATTGTTTATTGTTTGTCGTGCGTGGTTTTCCACCAGAAGTGTGAAAAAATCGTCGCTTTTTATCTGCAATTTTATTGAAACAAGACTGACTTTAGGGTTGTTTATTTTCCTTTCTTTGTTCGTGCGTTGCTTTCATCTGAAGCGTAATAATGCATTCTTCGTTACCGTCGTGTCTGACGAGTAGGCCCTACGAGTACTTTGACTGCATCTCTGCTGTAAAGATGTTTGTGTATAGTTGTCTGTGGATCGTGTGCGTTAGTCGCTGTAATTCCATCCGAAATTTCGGTCCTTTGTCCAGATGTAGTGAGACAGTACGTGTACTTTGATTACATTTGAATGGGATTTTCTTTGTATAATTATGTGTGCGAGAATGCGTTCATCCATGTATGTCGCTTTATACCAGACCTGTAAAGGATGAAATTTTTATACGTTGTATGTGGACATTACGTGTTCGTTGCCTCCATCTCTACTTTTTTTTTTCTTTTTTTTTTTCTGTCCCAACCTCTGCGGCCACTTCAGAAGCAGGGCAACCACGACGCTCATTCGACACCCGTCACAGGCCACAGCCCAGGTCGGCCCCGCCGCCAAAGCCGGCACCGGCAGTCGTCATAGAGGGCAACTCCACTGGAGGGACCCTACACTGCTGAACCGTGTCACTTCAGAGTGGTGTTCAGTGGCGCTGTTTGGTCTAACATACGCAGGACACACCTACTAAAGCCCCTACTGGGACGACATTTATTGCTTTAGTCGCGGAAAGCCGGCGTGAGGAGCTCTCCCCTCCGGAGGGGCGGCCAACCCAACGTCGTCCAACGACTAGCCCCCATGGACTCGCGATACGGTGACCCCGACGGAAAGCAAACAAGGCAACAGTCGCGGAGAGGACATCGTAAATTGGAGGTCACCATGAGAGCAGGGCTTGAAGGGACACAGAATTTGAGGACTTCTTTTTTAATGTGATCGATGAGAATGATGGATTGCATTAAGATTGATGCTACGGATTTCCATTTAGGTCTGAGACTACATGACAGGGCTGTACTCTACGCTTCCTGTCATATATATTCCGGCGTCAACCAGGCCCGAGAGGATACAGGCACCTGCAGTGTTTGGTCAAGGAAATTGAGCAACACTCTCAGAATCGCATCCATTTTAAATGATTAAGTAGGGATGAAACTCGACTGTGTGGTCCCAGGTCTTCAATGAGTCCGCAGCAAACTCAACTCTGGGTAGGAGCGGTGGGGCAGAAAAACCCCATGACTTGATGGATCGAACCCCACGACCTTCCCAGACGGGAAGTCGCGACGCTAACCACTTTCGCCACCGGCGGTGGTCGCCTCCATCTCTTCTTAAAAGGTATGTGTACACTTGTGAATGCATTTGTACAAGACGTTGCTTTTTGCATTCATTGTAAAAGAGTAGCGTTCTTCTTTTTTTCCTAAAATACTGGTTCACTCAAAATACGAGTAGCGTCACGCTCAGGCCGGTTGTTCAGTTGTATAGGTGGTACATCTAATGGTTGTTTCCACTGTACTGTATATGGCAAATCTTTTACAGTTGTGTGAGAACAGTGACAGGTTCGTTGCTTCCATCATTACTTAAAGGTTCTAGTATGTTCTATGTACTATCGATAGTACATACAAGATGTTCTACCTGTAGCCAAAACTGTGGATCGTGGTTTGTACAGTTGTGTTTGGACAGTAGTGTACATGCTTCACCTGAACTGTGAATTTTTTTGGATTTAGTTGTGTGTAAGACAACTAACGTACTACTTTCTATCGAACTGTAACAGGGTTCTTTATACATTGCGTGTGGACTGTACATGGACGTCGCGTTCTGCGTGTTAAAGGGTTTTATTGTTGAAGCTGTTAGACCTCTCCCACCTGAACTGTTAGAATGTTACCTCTTGTTCACCTGGTTTTGTAGAGTGCAGCAACTATCCGTTCAAAACCTTTCTAGGAATCGGTTTTGTGTTTGATCTTTGTGGTATGAGCATCCATACTCAGATAGACGCGTTTCCATCACAATCAAGTTCACGTTTCACAAAAAAGAGAGGAAAAACCGTAGAGGTTATCAACACAGTTTTTGAGTTTCATGAGGAGGAAATGAACAGCATGTAGCCTACAGAAAACCGTAAATCCAATGTTTGACAAAGAAGAAACGGAGGACAACTCTATTCGTCAACAAAGTCCAATCGTGTAAACACTGGGTTTGCAGGGAAGGAAAAAGGTCAACATCATTGTCCGGTGTTGCAAGGAACACAGGGAACGATGAAGACAACAACAGAAAATCCAGTGTTTCATAAGGAAAAAAAAAATTAGGCATAGATAATATGTTGGGGAGGGGAAGAGAGAGAGAGAGGGAGGGCGGAGAGAGAGAGAGAGAGATGTGTTCATGGGCCAGTCTGCGTTGCTCTTTGGTTTTCAGCCTGGAAGGAGAACCAAGAAACTCCTGGCAGATGTGTGGTAGGAGGAGCACCCATCCAAATTCATGCAGAGTTGCTAGTCCTCACCCAGTCATCTGCATGATTACCTGGGCCTCGTCGTTAGGGACGTTGATTGTCTTGTTCTTTTTCTTTTAATTTTTTTTTTTTAGTACAGTTTCAAATCAGTAATGGTAGCTGGGCAAATAAAGTCAATAAGCAGATACTTCAGGGTTTAAGAAGAAGTGCTCTATTTTGCTTGTTATTAGTCAATCATGTAATCGAATGTTGAGAAGTTAGGAGAAAAAAATGTGTCTGCAGTGCATTGGTATTGATCTCGACCCTCCCCCCACCCCTTTTCCATCTTTAACACAAACACGCAAGTCTTGGGTTTTTTTTAGGGCATGCTACATACCTTGTAGATTGAACCATATGGTTACTCTCTTAAAGCCGTAAGTTGGGGGGCGGGGGGGGGGTGTGCAGCGGTTTAGAAGTTAATTCTTGTTCATCTGCACCGTCCAAGGGCCATCTGTTGAGGCGTTGGGGGGGGGGGGGGGGGTGGGGGGGGGGGGGTGAAGCACCTTAAAAAATAAGTTTCCATGATAAAAGAACATTTGACATGGAAAATGATCCCTATGGGCTGGCTGTTTAAAAAAAAGTTAGTGGGCCTTTAGTTTGTCCTCTCACTAGTTGGTTTTTTACATGGGCGATTTCCTTTTGCTTGGAGACCCCCCCCCCCCCTTTCGCCCCACCTTCAATTCATATCTTTTAAGATGTAGGGCAACGCAAAGGGTAGAGGGTACGGGTCGTGTGTGGGCCAGGGGAGAAAGCACTGTGTTTGGCAGCAGACTGGCGGGATTCTAGAAACGAAATCTGCACACTTCCCTCCATTCACGAAATATTGCAGCCGTGATCGCTTTTCAGGATTGCAGCTCAGTCTGTTGATGAACAATGAACGTGTCATATGTTGTTGGGTATGTGGGGACAATAGTCAGCAGAAAACCGAGTCTTGCAATTTGAGCCGTTTTTTGTTTGTTTGTTGTTTTTTTTTCCCCATTATTAAGCGTCGCTTTCCTTTTCTGCCACTAAGTAGTAGATGCCTTTGAGGTGGCCTTCAAGATGCATACAGTAAGAAAAGCAGAGATTTAATTGTAGGATTAGGTATTGCTTTCATTGTTTGTGTGATTTCCTGTGAATGTTAAAAATGCGTGTTGATATAATACGTACTAAGCATCTATGGATTATTATCATTTCTTTGATCGTTTTTCCTGGTCGATCCCGACAGAGAAGTAGAACCGACCTAAATTTACCCCTTCCCTCCAAAACCACCAAACATGCACACAAACACAGACAAGAGACACATAATCCCACACATTGCACAATGTTTGCAGCAATTTTCTTTCTTTTTAAGCGGGACACTCACGTATAGCCCCCTGAACTATAGACAATGGACAGCATTACTGCGTGCCCATTCTTTGTATTTGTTGTTGTAAATATTCTCTTTGTTGTTGTTTTTTAATGACAGGGTGAAACACACTAATACACACGTCAGAACATCAGGACATTGTAGTGCTTGTGAATCATTACCAGTTGCCTGCCAAACTTAATACCTGTGATATTTTAAAGAGTTTTTGTCTGTTGTTTTGACCTCATTGTATTTTTGTTGATCTTGTTCTAGCCCAGGTCGTTTTCAACTTTCTCATTGCATGTTGTGGATTTCATTACTTTTTTTCTGTTAGAACATTCACCATGACACCTTTTTTTGTTTGTTTGACATTTTAAACCTAGGCATTCTTATCATCTGGGCTGCTTGTTTAACAAACAACTCGGTTAGCCCGATTGTCACGCGCTTCATGCATGCATGTTTTGTTGTTTTTAACAAGTTTGTAATTTTTATCAAGATGTATGATATGAGCTCCTTTTCTTCGCTAGATTTTCTGCTTTTCTGTTTTAGTTTGCTATAAATCTGTTCATAGAATCAGTTTTCAGATTATGACATGATTAAACAGATGTTTGCATTTGATTTGTATAAGCCAACAGCAGATGGTGTTCTGCTATGCCATAAGCATAACAAAGAGAAAGGTATCAGGTTTCTCCCCATCAGCACAGACTCTTTGGGAAATGAAAGAGACATACTTTCAATGTACATGACAAATTCTACATATCATTATTAAAAATTTATTTTTTCTTTAGAAAGTGGATTACTTATTAAAGACAACCCCAAAAAAAGACGTCATAGCTTTTTGTTTGATTTGAGACCGAAAAATGTGACTGTCTCTGAGTGTGTGTGTTTGCGTTTGTATGAGACAGAGTGAGGTATGTGTGTGTGTGTGTGTGTGTGTGTGTGTGTGTGTGTGTGTGTGTGTGTAAGAGAGAGAGAGAGAGAGAGAGGAGAGAGAGAGAGAGAGAGAGAAAATACAAAACTTATGAGAAAAACATTGTTTACAAGGGTGTTTATTGACTGATTTTCTTTTTCAGATTCATATAAATACAATTTAGTTGGCCTTAAAAGATTCTGACAAGAAATGCACATGTATGAACATGTCTGATATACATAGCTTGAAGAATGAGAGAGAGAGAGAGAGAGAGAGAGAGAGAGAGAGATGTTCATGTGACCCTGGCTATTTAATTTATAGACAAATGAACCAGCTTTTAGGACAAAACAATCTGAACAACTGTCTGTGGATGAACGAACAGTAGGAACAAAACCAAGAATACAGGAGACAGGAGTAGTGTGATGGACAAAGAAGATACCATTCCAATGCACAGAAATAGACAATATTAACATTTCTAAGCATGAAACAAGACCATCAATGCATACCTCACTCTCATTCTCTCCATGTTCATACACACATGAATCACTCAAAACACACGTAACCTTACAAACATGCAAACTCTCTGAGAAAACTGAAACAAACAAACTGAGGAGTGGACAGTATGTGTTTATGTATGCGTCACTGATCTCTGGATCTAAAGAATCTGCCATCCTCATTGTATGTCTGTTGTTGTACACACAAGTGTGATAACAATTACAGTTTGAAAACAGGCCTGCCTGTCCGCTGATTATGCAACACCAAAAAATACCCTCTTTATTTTCCCATGAAAGGTTTAAAGGGAGAGAAACTGAAAACATTTCTGAAGCAAACAGTCAAAATCTACATCCCTCATTACCAAAAAAAAAGAAGCAAAGAAACACATCATTCTGCAATATCATGAGTGGAGACTGAACAATGGCAACATAAATCGATATGAATCTCGGTTCTGTCCGGATCTTTATGACAGATGTCAATCAGTGGGGAGACAACCTGGAGACAGGTCTGCACCCTGTGGTACGGCCGAACATGACCGCTAATGGAGGTGGCAGTCCGATGGTTTGGGCCGACATCAGGACAGAAAGATGCAGTGACCTTGTCTTCCAAAGCAGTACCAAGAAGCTGCATGGTATTCAGTGTCATCAGAGCTCATGTGACCCCCCAAACAAGATGGCAAGGTGCTGGATTCCTTTTCATGGACGACAAGGTGCCAAGAGCACAGCACATGTCACCAGGAATGAGCTGGACACACAACAACACTGGCAAGCTTGAGCGGCCAGCGCCTTTTCCTGATGTCCTCGGTACAACAGAATGGGACATGCTTGAACAATTTGTCCACAAGATGCTGGTCTGTCCTGGATGCCTTCAAAGCAGCTCTATTGAGGTACAGGCAGGAAGACCACAGGCCCGGCTGAAACGGCTCTTTGTTTCAATGCCATGCCGCATCCAAACTTGCCTCCATGCTGATGAATCTAGATTTTGGCATTTCATGCAAGCTTTTGACACCTGTTTATTTTATTGCTCAGTATTCTGAGACTGATATCAATTTGCCGTGTGATGATTACTTCAGCTGAATTCATGAAATGTTGATGATGACATCCTAATAGTTGAAATTAACTCATCACTTATAATAAAATTTTCTTTGAAAAGATGAAATACATGTAAGCTGTATGGCTGCACGCAATGAATACAACCTTAAACAAATCTAAGACCCTGAGAATGTTTTCAATGTGAGAAATCCAAAAACTTTATCCACTTGGACAACAAAATCTGATCTTTAATTAAATGCTGATTTGATGAATAGAACAATATTCTAATGTTTTGCCATACTTGAATCGTCGTATAAAAAGGTGGAAAGAATATGCTGTTGCGAAAAGACAGTATGTCACTTAATTTTCCCCATTTTCAAATGTGTTGCAAACATTCTGTGTTGTTCCACCTTGAATGGGCATTAACACATTAAAAAAATAAAATAAAAAGGAGATCAAACAACAACAATCTCACTGCAACTGCTCCACAACTCCATCATATTATCCATGAACACAAATGGGGTATAATAAAGTGGATGAGATAAAAATATCCATTCTGTACACCTCCACACACATTGTGTGTTCATAAATACCAGTCACTGCAGCATTCATCCCTTACATGATGTGAAAAAGCACAGGGAGAGAATGCAGGAACATTGATTTGATAAAAAAACATCCATCCATTTAAGTCTGTACACTGAAAGCTGTCAATGGCAATCACATGTGAACATCACAGTTGATTGAAATGCTGAGCCCCACACTCACACCTTGATTACACGGCATGAAGGTTCCATTCACACATGTAAAATGACATGTAAGCAACATGAAACACGACAATGAGGAATTCAGTGAATCTCATCATTATAAAATAATAAAGTGGGGGAGAAGGGACTTGGTTCGGTCCAACCATACATGGTTACTACGCATCTCCTCATCTCGTAAAAGAACTGAGGATTCAACCACACTAAGACAAGTGTTCACACACACACACACACACAAATAGTTTACCTATTTCTTATTTGATAGAGCTGCTTTTTGTTCTGAGAATACGCCTCATACAACATCAGCAATGGATGCTGCTCATATTCAGATTGTTCACCCAGGGCAAAAAAATCAGTGATTAAAAAAAAAAGAAAAGGTAACAGTTACCACTACTCTAAGTGAAACCAGTGCTATTTCATGCTTGGATTCCACCGTTTTTTGACACATTTTTCCTCTACATGTATGAATGAGCTGGCCAGCTCTGCGTGCTGTGATGTGAACATTCCAAAGGGCATTTCAAATGCTTGATTCCACCGTTTTTGACACATTTTTCCTCTACATGTATGATGAGCTGGCCAGCTCTGCATGCTGTGATGTGAACATTCCAAAGGGCATTTCAAATGCTTGGATTCCACCGTTTTTGACACATTTTTCCTCTACATGTATGAATGAGCTGGCCAGCTCTGCGTGCTGTGATGTGAACATTCCAAAGGGCATTTCAAAATGACAGATGTGGACTGAAGACTGCTTGGGCAACTACAGAGCATTTGCTGGACATCCACACTCTAAATGAACCTTGGAAACAAAAATGTTGCCTTTTTTCTTTATGTTGAAGGTAACAACTGATCAAAATTTTACTTTCATCATGACAAATTCAGTAACACCTTGTGACACGTCTCTTTATTCACTGTTTTCTATTCGCCATTGTGTTTTCGCGAAACACTCTGCCTCGCTGTGAACCAAACAGCCTGACAAGAACTAACATCTAATCTTTTATTTATAATTGTTTTCAATCTCACACGCATTCTTGCTGCGTTAGCATTTTCTATTCAAAACCGTTCTGCATACATGTGTAATCTAATTCGTATCATTTGTATGGAGCTCAGCTCTACCAATCTTGTCACCTTTAGCTTGTCATTCAATTCAGTCATCATGTTTGTCACATGGAGGAGAGGCAATGCCAAGCCTTTGGGAGCAACAGTGAGCTGGCCATGGGTTCCACAGAATTTAGCATCGGAGGACCTCCACCGAGGAAACGCTTTTGCAGGGCAACTGTAATACATGTTTCTGTGGGGTGACTAAGCTACCTAATACAGGCCGACAACGCTGGCTCTGTAAACAGTAACGGTGGTATTTACTTTTCCTGCTGCTTCCTTTTGCTTAGTCAAGAGGCAGGAAACATGGACAGACGCACAATGATCTGCTATTGTGCTGCAACACGTGTCTCTGCACTAGTACTTTTATTGCGAGTTTACTGTCTTCACAGTGTGGAATTCTAAAATGACTCGTTACTTTTAACTCCTATATGGTGCACTGCTGCGGCTGATCCGCTGTTTATTTTTTGTTGTAAATAGATTTTGTGACCATTCTTGCACTTTGTCTTAGCCCTGAAGTGGACCTTAACTTGCAAATTTTCTGTAAATATCATGGTGATCATTGGCAATATCCTCTTACGATGGACCTGCACAGGCTTCCAGGGACTTCAGCTTATGCCAAGTAAGGACCTTGTAAGGACCTATAAGGACCATTTTCTAAATTAGTAAGGACCTCTAATTAACATTAGCAGCATATATATTACAAAACGTATTGTGATATGGTCTAGCACAACCCTACGTGCCATTGACGTCAAATGCAGCGATCTTTCGCACACAGAACATCGAGCATAATGTTTGTTTTGGGGATCCTTCAGCAACCAGTCCTTGTACTGCTTTTCTTTGACGTCTTAATGATCCTGAAATGCACACTTTCCTGGCATTTCGATAGCCTTGAGCAAGGACTGGAAAATGGCAGATGTAAGTATCGCGTCTTCACGTGAAACGAGATTATGCAAAACTAGGACGAGACCTTGAGAAAAATCAATACTTCCAAGCTGAAAGTTGTCTGCTAGGCTAGGGCCGTTTGTCGGAACCTATTGGCGAGCAGATTTCAGAGTAAGTACCGCTTGCTTCCAAAATTTTCCAACCAGCATTTTACCATCAACGATTTTTTTGGCTGTCGTAAGGACTTGTAAGGACTTGATGCTAATATAAGCACTGTAAGGCCTTACTTGAGGTATTTCAAAAATGTAAGGACCTGTAAGGACCAGTAAGGCCCTACGAACCCTGCTGCACTCTGTTGCAAATATAACGGTGACAATTAGAAATTGCCTCATGCCATGAAATTTACCCTTCTCTCTTCTATGTTAGTTTGATTTTGTTTGTGACAGCTGTCAAGTTTTTCCTTAAAAAAAAATTCTTCAGGTTTTTTTCTTCACATTTTGTCTTATACACTCCATTGCTTAGATGGAGTTTCCATACTTCATTTGTCAACATATTCAGTGTTATCTCTACCAATGTAAATTACTGACTAATTCAGGGCTGAGAAGGATGAGAAGGAGTGGGGCCAATGTAACTTTTTGGTCATTCTTGTCAAAGATCTTGATGTGCAGAACTGTTGTTGTTGCTGCAGCTGCTCTTGCTGCACACCATCAGCAGACTTGGGTCCTGTCACAGCTCCTGTATCCTGGGGGTAGGGTGCCAGTGCTGTTAGTGCGGGGAGGCCAGTACTCATCTGGCAGCTGTACTAAGGACAGATGGCATGGCTTATGTGTGAGTACTTCACTCAGATATGTAGCAGAGTTTACTGGATCAACGAGCAAAGAACTTTTTCCTAGGGGAAAAA
>CM031611.1:5131078-5203578 GCA_018398815.1 Conus ventricosus
AATTTGATTGACATCGCGTTACAGTTACATTTTATTCGTCTTTGGAAGATCTTTCTATCCTCAAATACCGTCCATAGCTTTGACCAGCTGTGTCTGTAAATTGATGGAGAAAATGGTCAATGCTAGGCTCATGTGGAACTCGAAACCGATGGCCTTTTGGCGAAAGAACAGTGTGGTTTCCGCAAACTCGGTCTACAGTTGACCATTTGATTCGTCTGGAATCTACACTTCGGAACGCCTTTCTGAACAAACAGCATGCAGTGGCAATTTTCTTTGACTTGGAGAAGGCCTACGATACCACCTGGAAGTCAGGGATACTTCATGATCTCCATGATCTGGGTTTTCGAGGTCATCTTCCTCTTTTCATTCAAAATTTTTTGGCAGAACGATAGTTTCAGGTCCGGGTAGGCACCACTCTCTCTGATGTCCACGAGCAGGAGTTGGGTGTTCCACAGGGGAGCATACTGTCTCCTGCCCTCTTTAGTATTAAAATCAACAACATTGTGAAATCAGTTCAGCAGGGTTCAGACTGCTCATTGTTTGTGGATGATTTCGCTGTCTACGCAACTGGAAGCCTCACCTGTACCCGAGTGTCCAGCGCAGGCTCCAGCTTTGCGTAGATAAAATCCATCGGTGGGCGGATGAAAACGGTTTCACCTTTTCTCCAACAAAGACGCAGTGTATTCACTTCCATAATTTCCGTCAGTTTTTCCCAGATCCTGAACTTCAAGTAGGGAAATCTCCCATTCCAGCTGTTAAAGAGGCCAAATTCTGGGAGTCATTTTTGACCAAAAACTTAACTTTCTCAGCCACATCAAACACCTCAAAAATGCTTGCCAGAAAGCTCTGAATATTTTGCGGGTCGTTAGCGCACACGACTGGGCGCTGATAAGAAAACTTTGCTGCACCTCTACAGAGCCTTGGTCCGTTCCAAACTGGACTACGGTTGTGCTGTCTACGGCTCTGCAAGATCGTCTTACCTCAAACTCTTGGACCCTATCCACCATCAAGGGCTTCGTCTCTGTCTTGGAGCGTTCCGCACCACCCCTGTGTACAGCCTGTACGCAGAGGCGGGTGAACCTTCATTGTCCAACCGCAGGCTGAAACTGTCTTTGAATTATTATATCCGACTGTTCTCAGAATCAGAAAACCCTGCCTATGACTGTGTCTTTGACCCTCCGTTCCAAAGTAAGTTTGAAAACAACCCTAAATGTATTCCGCCGTTGGTCTTCGTATGCAGCCTCACGTGCGGAATGCAGGTCTAGACCTAGGAGTAGTTTCCAATTTTTCCAAGTTTCCGGATCAACCTCCGTGGACCTTTTTCACACCAGAGATTCGTTTCGATCTTGCAGCTTTTCGCAAAGAGTCTACCAGCTCTCTGGCGTACAAGGCATTGTATGCTGAGCTCTGTTTGAATTCCCATCCTGACGGTTCCAAGTCTGAAGATGGAGTGGCCTGTGCAGCCTACTGCCCTGGGGCTCCTTCTCAGATACTGTTGGAACATATCCATTCAGATGCTTCTGTTTATTCTGCTGAACTTACTGCTCTGGTTCTGGCTTTGAAGATAATCTCACATTCTTCGAAGAGGAACTTTCTAGTTCTGTCGGATTCGCTGTCAGCTTTGGAGGCCATAGCTGGCCGTAACCTTCAGCATCCAGAACTTTTACTTTTTTTAAACTTTTTAGCAAGTTGAAGGCGGACGGTTACAACATTACTCTTGCTTGGGTTCCTGGTCATGTTGGCATCGGCGGGAACGAAATGGTTGATCGTTTAGCCAAGAACGCCACAAGAGAGAAACTGTCCAACGTTTATATCCCCTGCTCAGACGTGAAACCCAAAATTAACGATTATGTGAGAGACCTCTGGCAGGAGGATTGGAACACACAGACGAATAACAAACTCTTTCAGATCCGTCCAAACCTTAAGGACTTCCTCCCATCTTCGTCGGGTGGTCGTAAAGAGGAAAGGGTTTTCTGTGCCGGCTGCACACCGGCCATTCGTATTTTACCCATTCTTACCTTTTAAAGAGTGAAGAAGCTCCGTGGTGCATTCCATGTCATGCGCCACTCACAATGAAACATGTTCTTTTAGAGTGTTGGGACTTGCACGATGTGAGACGCAAACATTTTACAGCGGAGTCCATGAAGATCCTGTTCAGGGATGTCCCGCCTGACGTGATCGTTGAGTTTTTGAGAGAGATTAACATTTTTCATCTGATTTAAGATTTTACGGCAGAAAGATTTTAACAAAGTTTCTGGTGCGTTTGTAGACGATGTCATTTAACGAGATGTGTGAAAGTTGGTTGTTTTTTTTTTTTTTAAATGACTGGTGAGTTGATTTTAACGTGGTGACAGCCCTGATGTGGCCCTTTGCGGTCGGCTGGGCTATAAGCAACATTATCTTATCTTATCTTGTTTTATATGACATTAGTAAGAACACCAATTGGCCAAAATCAGTAAAACTTTCAGTCCACAAGAAAGGAGTATGGACTAACTGTCAAGCCACTTTTGAGGTGGTTTGTGTGTTTCAAGCTATTAAAGACATGGCTGAGACTAATGAGAGCAGTGCAGACTGACCAGAGAATAAACAGAAGGAAAGAGAAGAGGTAATGGTAAACAGCATATTGACTAGAGTGTCCATAGCCTACTAATACTGAGTGAATGAGGAGAGGTAATGGTAAACAGCATATTGACTAGATTGTCCATAGGCTGCTAATACTGAGTGAATGAGGAGGATTTGGTTTAAGACACAAATGGTGAGAAGAAGACACCATCAGATAATGGTGTGTTGAACTTGAATTAAGAAATGCGAGACAGCTTCAATTTCATCTGAATAATGTGAACAGCAAGGCATTTGGCTGTATCTGTTGTACTATTTGAAAGAGACAGAAGAGAGAAACAGGATCTGTACTGTTTAACTATGAACTTCTGACCCAACAGAGCTGACTAAATGCTGCAGCTTGCGTCTTTGACATGGCAAGTGTGTTTCACCAAATGGAGAATTCATTTGGGTAAAAAAACATCCCATGTTTTAAAAGTGTAATATTCCATGTAAATGCCAGTACTGATCACTGGCTGAATTTTGACAGGGTTTTCAATAATCTTCGTATTCCTCCCACTGCACACATTCCCTCCCATAAATAACACATTGTTGTAATGAGGCAACTGTGCCATCAGCAATGTTTCCAGTCCCTCAGTTAACTCTCTCTCTCTCTCTCTCTCTCTCTCTCTCTCTCTCTCTCTCCTCTCTCTCTCTCTCTCTCTCTCTCTTTCTCATATGTGTGTGTGTGCATGCGTGTATATGTGCGGTGATGTTATAAAAGCATCATGCAAACTTAATTTTGTAGCTGATGTAGATCTATACTTATAGAACTTTTTTTTCTGATAGTTACAAGTAACTCTAACTGTTACCACAACACATTGTGCCACACATGCAGAACCTGCTAAGGAAATCTATGGTCTATCGTTGTTTGCATTTTCAGTGTGGTTGAGGTTATAAAAAAAAAAAAACGAATGTGTGCTTAGCTTACTTGTGTATCTATACCTGTCAAAACTTGCTGAATTAAAGATATTTTCAGGGGGCCGAATAGCTCAGTTGGTAGAGCGCCGGACTCGTGATCCTGGGGTTGCGGGTTTGAATTTCGTATAGAGGGATTTTTCCCTCGGAGTTAACATTGGTTCTGACTCCATTCCCCATATAGTCCTTCGAATGAGACTATAAACCGAGGTTCCGTGTGTGAACGCACGCATAACATCTTGCACACACGTAAAATCCCATCACCAACTTTCGGAAGAGAAGGCCAGTTTGGCCGTTGGTATGGATGACACGTGACACATAGCATGCACCTTCCCCGAAGATGGAGTATGGCTGCCTTAATGGCGGATAAAAAAGGGTCATACACACAAAACTCCACTGCCTGGCTATACAGGGAGTGTCCGCAGGAGTATCAGCCTGCGTACGCAGAAAGAAAGAAAAAAAAGATATTTTCAACACTTTTTCAACTTTTTTTTTTTTTACACTTTGTGCTGCTATTCGTACACCTTGACTTCCAAATGCTCATTCATTTTTTTAAAGAAAGTGTGTTGTGCATGTGCTGACAAACACTGAAACAAGAGTTATACATTTTATTTTTAATTCATTAAGTTTGGAGGGACAGCTTATTGTTCTGACCATTGAACCTTCATAATTGACAATCTGTCCTTCGAATGAATGGAAAGATACAGCATTTTTTTGTTTATTAACCCCCTGAAATATCTTAGATTCATTACAAGCTGTATAACAAAGGGAATATTCTATCCAAACCTACTTACCAGACGCATGTATTAGAAGTTTTACCTAAATTGAACAGTGCTAATGCGTAATGGTTATTTATGTGCTTATACTCTGAAGTTATAGTAACATAATGGGATTAGATCAGTATTTAAACGGGGTGAGGGGTTGCTGTTTTCAATTTGTTTTGTTTTGAGGAGAATTAGGTTCTTCCTGTTTACTGGAATGTTGAGTTATGAAATATGATGAAGCATTCACAAAATCTGATGAAGCATTCACCAGATGTAACCAAAAACATATTCCTCATTAGGGATGCAGAAGATGAAGCAGTGGGGCTGAGGTGATGTGCATCTTAAATTGCTAGCTTGAGAGAAAGTGATGACAGAGGTTCTTAAACACTTAAATAGTCACTTTGGATATGGAGGCCCTCCAACCCCCCCCACCCCCACCCCCACCCCATCATTTTTTGTTGTTGTAACTATTAGCATGAATTCATTCAGTGAGGGTGAAGTTTTGAAATCTGTTTATTGTGGATATGAAACGGGAAGAAAATAGAGGTAGTTGCTGCTCATTTGATATTTCTAGGTGAATGTAAATCAGTAATTCCATCGTGCAGGCTGCAAAGCATACAAATCTTTTGTCTTTTTCAGTGACTGTTTTGTTGCATTATGGTTTTATTTATTATACAAACACAATGTTCATGCACATTTGAACAATACAGTGGCATGCACATTTCCATTCTTTTTTTTTCTAATTATATTTTTCTTCTTCTAACTGATGTTATGTATATTGTAATCAACCTTCTGTTAATTTTTAACTGATAATGACTTTCACAAAATTTAAATGGTGTCTGAGAAAACAGAAAATCATAGTGATTTAAGACAATCATAGAGATTATGCATGGGTAAATCCAAATTCTATGAGTAAAAACCATTTTTTGTTGTTGTTATTTTTTTCAGGCTTGGAGTCATTACCTGCAGAACTTCAGAGAAACTTCAATCTGATCAGAGATCTGGACCAGCGAACTCAAGGTACTTGGTGTGGGCGAGCCATGTGACCTGTCATTAATGGATGAAATTATGAACACCGTCATGTACACCACACACACACACATACACACACACACACACACACACACACACACACACACACACGTATATGTGTGTGGGTGCATGCGCACAAATACATATCTATGAACACACACATACTAACAGATATGTAAGTAAACGGAAAATGCAACATGCATGCATGCAAATCATAAGTGCACTGAAAATGTGTTGCAGTGGTATCTTTTGTTTCTTTGTGTACTTTTTTTTTTTTTTTTTCTTTTTTTTTTTGCTGTCCCAACCTCTGCGCCACCTCAGAGGCAGTGTACACACGCCGCTCATTCCGACACCTGGTCCACAGCCACAGCCCGGTCAGCCCCGCCGCAGCCCCGGCACCGACAATCCACAGGGAGCAGTCAATGTCAAGTCGTCACGAGGCAACCCACAGGAAAAGACACTGCACTGCTGCCGAGTCACTTCGGTGGTGTTCAGTGGTGCCTGTTCTGATCTAACATACGCAGGACACCACCTACTAAGCCCCCTACTGACGACAATAATTGCTTAGTCGCGGAGCCGGCGTGAGTGAGCTCTCCCTCCGGAGGGCGCCACCACGTCCGTCCAACGACAGCCCCCATGGACTCGCCGATACCGGTGACCCCGACAGAACCAAACCAAGGCCACAGACGTGGAGTGGACATCGAAACTGAGGTCACCATGAGAGCAGGGCATGAAGGGCCACAGAATTTGAGACTTTTTTTTTTTTTAATGCTGATCAATGAGAATGAGGATGATTAAGATGATGCTACGGATTTCCATTTCGGTCTGAGACTACATGACAGGGCTGTACTCTACACTTCCTTTCATAATATATCCCGGCGTCAACCAGGCCCGAGAGATACAGGCACCTGCAGTGTTGGTCAGGAAATTTGAGCAGCAGTCTCAGAAACGCATCCATGAAGTCGATGAAACTCGACTGTGTGGTCCCAGTCTTCCCAACTGAGTCCGCAGCAAATTCAACTCTGGGTAGGAGCCGGTCGGGGCAGAAAAACCCACATGACTCTGATGGGATTCGAACCCACGACCTCCCAGCCGGGAGTCCGCGACGTTAACCACTTCGCCACGGCGGCTGGTTTTCTTTGTGTACTTCCAGTAATGGTGTCTTTTGTTTGTTTTCTGGTGTTTTGTTTGTTTATTTAGATAAAGGTTTGTTGCATTTATACTTTTAATGCATGTTGCTTCAGATTTGCCCATTAGAATTATCAAATGACAGCTGTTGGTTTGTTTTTTTTCAGATCCAGAGTATACCATAATTCATTTATAATCATCATCATTTTTACTTCAAATGTAAGAGAAATGCTGCCTCATCAAACATGAATATCAGTGGGTCATTGGCTTTGATGTCATCTTGTGCACAGTTGTGGAAAGTATCAATTAAATGTTGCTGTTCAGTTGATTACTATGCACTCTGATCTGTCAGCTCTGGTACATTTTATCAAATTATGAAATGTGGTTGTTTAATTTTGAATGATTCTGCATATCTTCTGCATACGTTTGCACATAAATGATGTAAAGGAGAAAAGTGAAAAGGTCTGAACATGGGGGGCGGGGGTGGGGTGGGGTGGGGAACGACATGCGGACAGAAATTGCAGTATTTCAAAAAGTATCATGAGACATGAAAAAGAACTTCAACAAATTATTTAACCAAGAAAGTGAGAGATGATGATGAGGCGTGTGAAGTTGGAAGCGTGAAAAGAGAAAAGGAAAAAAAAAAATTACTAAATGAATTAAATGAGTACATTTTGCCATTTCCTGGTGAAGACTTAGCTTTTCTTTAAAGCAAACGACATTTAAACAAAAGTATCTGTTTCTCGTAGGTTTCAGTTTGTTTCACTTTCATCACAAAGGTGTCATTGCATGCAGACTAATTTATGTAGATACAACATATCTGCAAGGCTATAAACTTACAGTTCGCAGGGTTTACAGTTAAATCTTGATTTAATTAACAGATAACTAAAAAGATTCAAGAAGGGTGCTTGTGCGCTGGTCAGGCCTTGGATATCTTGGTACTTTTTTTTTTTTTTAATAATAGACGTCAGTTTTAATGTTTAGTATCAAACAGTAAAACGGTGTGAAATTTCAGTGTTTCCATTTTATCATACAAATTTGGCAGCAAGGCCATGAAATATTCTAAATGCACAGGATGAAGTCTGGCTACATAAATTTGTCTCAGTTAAAGAAAGACCAAATGTGCGAGAATTCATTTAAGAATAGAAATGTCCAGAAATTTGTCTTAAGTACATTAAAGAAAAAAACAACAAATTTTACTTAGGTCATGGAAACACATGTCATTTTATTGAAGAGAAACCTTCAGCAAAGAGGTATTAACAATTCCTGACAGTGATTGTGGGTGTGTCCAGAGGTGGTGCAGGAGGTGGACAAACTGGCTGCAGACTACCTGCAAAAGGTGCGGGGCTATCCTCAGAGAAGCGACGTCAACATCTGACAAACATACAGCAACTGTTCAAGAAGGGCAGAGAATTCGGTGATGACAAAGTGCAGCTGGCTCTTCAGTCTTATGAACTGGTGAGGGTTCTTGATTTGATTGTGTTTTCTGTAAGAAATGTTCTTTAATAGTAGTAGTAGTAGTAGTAATAGGGACGGCTTTTTTTAGCCTTAGGCCTTACGGCCTATTTGCGTCCCCTCATTATTTTTCAATTTAAGTTCGGTCTGGTTGCATGCCTGTCATAAATAACATTATATTCAATTCACACTAAAGAAAACATCTTTCAATTTAGGGTCTTCATCTAGGAGTTTTTTAAAGCTGTTGATATCAGGTGCATATTTGGTGTTAGTAGGCAGTGCATTCCAATAATTAGCAATTCTGAAGGTAAAACAAGACTTTCTTTTGTTAGTATGACAATGCCTAATAAAAATCTTGCCTCATTATTTCTTGTGCAATCCACTTCTGAGAATTTGAAAAGCGCATGCACATTGACATCATCATAATTATGGAATATTTTAAAAAATTGGATCAGGTCTCCTCTGATCCTCCTTCCTTTCAGTGAGTGTAATTGGAGATAGTGTAATCTTTCTTTATAGTTTAAATTCCTACATTCTTTTAGAATTTTAGTAGCTCGCCTACATTAGCGTATTCGAGATGAGGTCTAACAATGCTTTAAATAACTTGATAAATGTCTCCTTTTCTAGGAAGGTAAAAGTTCTCCTGATGAGTCCCATCATCTGATTTGCTTTGTTCACCACTCTCTGGATGTGAGGATCAAAGGATAGATCTTTATCAAAGGTTACTCCCAGATCTGTTTCTTCATCACATGTATTTATTTTCTGCAATTCGTCATTCACAATCATAGTATATTCAAACTGTTTATTCTTTTTGCCAATGTGCATCACCTTACATTTTGCTACATTGAAGTAAAGGTTCCATTCATCTGACCATTCTTGTAGCTTGTTTATGTCCTGTTGGATCGTTGTGCTATTTGTTGCCTTATCATATATTTTTGTGTCATCTGCAAATATTTGCATGTGGTTTGAGTCATGTCCAGTAAATCATTAATGAACACAGTGAATAATATGGGCCCTAGGATACTACCCTGTGGAACTCCACTTAGGACCTCAGATGTCTTGGATCTCTCTTCTCCCACTCTCACTAACTGTGACCTTCCTTGAAGAAAACCTCTGATCCAGTTTAAAAACATTACCAATTACTCCATGTGCTTTTAGTTTAGTTAGCAGCCTTTCGTGGGGGACAGAATCAAATGCCTTTCTAAAATCCAAGTACATTATATCAATTGGCTCCCCATTATCTACCAATTCTGTTAGGTTGTCTATTACTTCTAGTAATTGTGTGACACATGATCTCCTCTTCCTAAATCCATGTTGGCATTTAGCATATAAGTCATTTTCAGTAAAATGAGCAACTACCACATCCCTTACAAAGCTCTCTAAAATCTTACATGCAATACAAGTCAAACTCACCGCCTGTAATTACCTGGGTCTGTTTTGGAACCTTTTTTTAAAAATAGCTGTGACCTCTGCAGTCTTCCAATCTCTAGGCAAGGATCCTGTTTCTAAGGATTTGTTAAATATATTGCATAGTGGACTAGCTATCTCATCACTTACTTCTTTTAACACTCGTGGTGGAATGAGATCGGGACCTTGAGACTTGTTAGGATTTAATTCTTTCAATTTGCTTTTAACTGCATGTGTGGTTACCCTTACATCACATAACGCTAGAGAAGAAGTCGTTTAGCGTTTCCGCCTTTTCTTTATCATTATCTACCAAACTTCCATCTTTCCTTTTCAATGTGCCTATTCCAGTGTTTATTTTTATCTTTTCTTTAACATATTTCCAGAACATTTTGGGTTACTTTTACTTTCTTTACCTATTTCTCTTTCGTAATTTTTACGGCTTCTTTTAACAAGTCTGTTGGTTAAATTCCTTATTTCAATATATCTTAAGTAATCCCGTCCTGATTTGGTGCACAAGTATCTTTTGAACATCTTATATTCTTTTTGATTGTTTTAAATACTTTTCCATCCATCCATATCGGCTTTATGTTTTTTACTGAACCTATTTTCACTTTTGGAATGCACTCTTCCATACCTGTTGTTAGTACTCCTTTGAGGTGATTCCAACTATCTTCTACATTCATTTGGTCCATAGTTGTCCAATCGTGGTTACTTATAATACTTCTCAGTTGGTTATAATTTCCTTTGTTTAGGTTAAAAATATATCTTGCCTTTGGTTTCATGTTGTAGTTTTTTAATGCATAAAATTCAAAGGACAACACATCATGGTCACTTTTTCCAACTGGATCCTGGTGTGTAATGAGCATAATCCCTTACTATCCTGGCTGTACAGTGGGTTGACTTGAATTTTGGTGTGTAATGAGCATAATCCCTTACTATCCGGCTGTACAGTGGGTTGACTTGAATTTTGGTGTGTAATGAGCATAATCCCTTACTATCCTGGCTGTACAGTGGGTTGACTTGAATTTTGGTGTGTAATGAGCATAATCCCTTACTATCCTGGCTGTACAGTGGGTTGACTTGAATTTTGGTGTGTAATGAGCATAATCCCTTACTATCCTGGCTGTACAGTGGGTTGACTTGAATTTTACATTTTGTACGATGAACTAAAGAAATGACGGAAGTTTTTTGCATATGTTTTTATTTTAGTTATTGTAACTCCATTCTCTCATTCTTTTTGTGAGGAAAGATGTTTTAACTCTCCAAGTTCCAAGGTTTTTTTTATGTAATGCTGGTCAAGCTCTGCCAAATGTTAAGAGCATCAGGCAAACTTATGACAGCGGGGTCAGTCACACAAACAAAAATTGCCCCACCACCACCTCATCAATTCATAGGTGCATGGGCTACAAAATTGTCAACAATTGTGTTAAATTGACAGTCCTCTATCACCAGTATTTACTGATTTTCTCAAAATGACCTCTCAAAAGTCTAAACTTTTGGGCATTCAGATCAAAGCACTTTGCAAATGGCGACTACAAGCATATGCCTCCAAATGCCCTCTCTTTTAATGCTCAGGCCATTTCATGTCTCTCACGTAAGAATAAAATTGTCTTGAGCTGGCAGGTTGGTAGTTAACTGGTATTGGCAGACATGCACATCAGTAGCTAAGGGTTTACACATTTTTTTTTGTGTCTCTTTACATGAAATGCAAATAGCTCTGTATTATATACTTTTGACCTTCTGTTGACTTTGCCATTTCGTTGAACAGAAATGTCCTTGGAGTTTGTGCTGGTATTCTTATTTAGATAAGCGTTTAACTATGCAAATTGTAAACAGCCAGTCTCGGAAAGAAATGTTAAAAGCATTACCCTTCATTCAAAACTTGAGAGATGAAAATGTAAAAGACATGGAAACAAATGTGTCCGTTACACTGTTTATTTGTCCATTAATTGATTCCCGTCAGGTGGACAAACACATCCGTAAGTTAGACGCTGACCTGGCTCGCTTTGAAGCAGACATCAAGGACAAGAAGCCATCACTGCGTGACGGAGCAGACCCAGCAGGCAAGAAAAGTGAGTTGGGTTTGTTTTTTCTTTTGTATAATGTGTGGTTCGAGCCATGTTGATGGCCAGTGAATGGTTATTTTCAGTTGTCTGTTGTTTCTGATGACAATGTCCGTGGATGTGCAGCTCATTGGTTGTGGTCTTTGCAAATGACCATGGGATCCCAGTGTTGTCTGGCTGGAACAGTCGCAAGGGAGTGAAGGAACTGTCCTGGGTCAGCCGGTGTGGCTGCTGCTACTGCATATACATTCCTTACCTCAAATCTTATCTGAACTTTTACTTTAAACCTTTCTATCCCCGTTCCGCCTATTCCGCCCGACCCCTCAGGCTCCTGATCCGCCCTATACCGCCCGTTCGTCAGTAGGCTGATTGTCTCGGTGTGCCTCCCTTATTTGGGTTGACTACAGTAATAAGACAAACCGGTCGTTATCCGGGCCTTTCACACCTTCTTCAGCGCCATTTGCAAGAGCGGTTTGTGGCTTTTTCGAATTTTAATCGATTATTTTGGTCATCCCATCGACTTCCGACGACGTTCAAAATGTCGCACTCTGACAGTGATAGTGACATGAGCTTGACTGTGGACCAAATGTTCAATATGAATGTGTTGCCGACCGATAATAACGACTGGAATGAATCGGACATTGATCTCGACTCTGCAGACAGCGACAGTGACTATGAAGTTGCAGAAGGAGTGAATGCGAGTAGTGACAGTGACTCGGACATAGGCGACGCAGGTGACGCAGGTGCTACTGATGTCGGTGGATGTGCACAGTCATCGCAGTGGTCAAACGACGACTTTCGGACTGAAGTTCGTGTGTTTGATGCATACAGGGGCCCCCCACGTCCACAAGTGAATCTTCGAACACCTTTTGATTATTTTTCACTTGTTTTTCCTTTGGACGCATTCCATCTCATGGCCAGGGAAACCAACCTGTATGCAAGACAAACGCTCATGGCTGCTGGTCTTCCTGAGGATAAGTTTCAGCCAACCACTGTGGATGAAATCAGAGCTTTTGTTGGTCTTCTCATGTTTATGAACATGGCCCCTGTTCCTCATCGTGATTTTTATTGGAAAGACTCTTCTCCTTTCTTCAATCCTTGGGTGTCAAGTGTCATGTCGAAGAACAGGTTTGAACAGCTGAACCAGTATTTTCACCTCGCTGATACCACTCAGTTGTTCCCAGAGGTCAGGCTGGGTATGACCCCCTGTTCAAAGTCGGACCTCTCATTTCCATGACACAAGAATGTTTTGCTATGCAGTTTCTACCTGGGCAAAACATCACAGTAGATGAGGCAATGATCAAGTTCAAGGGTCGTTGTGGTTTTCTGCAGTACTTGCCTGCAAAACCAACGAAGTGGGGCCTCAAGGTGTGGGCTTTGTGTGATGCCGATTCTTTTTATATGCTGAATTATTCAGTATATACTGGAAGACCATGATGTGCCTGCTGGGACAGGTGATGCCCTAGGGATCGTGTTGTCAAACACTTGTCAGAACCCCATTATTTCAAGTGGCACACCATCTACTTTGATAATTATTTCACGTCAGTCCCCCTCATTCAGTGTCTGTTTCAGAAGAAAACCTTGGCATGTGGGACTGTGCGAAATAACAGGAAGGGTCTGCCACAGGATATGAAGCCAGCAAAATGTGTCAAAAAGTCTGGGGACACAAAGCGCTGGTTTCGTGAGATTGGCTATGGTGATTTGAAGGGCAAGCTTCAGGCTGTTGCTTGGTTTGACCGTCGTAAGGTCACCCTTCTTACTTCTGCAGACCTGCCTACCATCCCGGAGTATCCGTATTTGTCCCCCGAAATAATAAAATCATGCAGCCTGTCCCTGGAATCCACTTTTTTATTCGATGTCCCGCGAAAAAAAAATCCGGAGAAAAAAACAAAACAAAAAAAAACGAAGTCGAGTTCGTTAGCCGATCACCGACTGACCGACTTTGGTCGTGGCCATCCCGACCAAATCCGTCGAAAAGACCCGAACATTGCCGAACTGATCAGTGCGCATGCGCATACACCGTCTTCCCGAGTTTTGAAAGCGAGAAAAATGGACGCGAAACAGGGAAAACGAAAAAATGCCGATGGCGATCTCGACAATGGGGCTACTGTCAAGAAGAAGAAACGTCAGCAGACGTTCCTGTCGAAATATACGGAAACCTGGCCGTTCATCAAGCGTGGCAAGATCGAGACATACGAGTCGTGTGAAATTTGTGCGTGTGAGTTCTCCATCGGATCTGGAGGTAGGGACGAAATAACCCGTCACGTCGCTACTGAGAAGCACAAGAAGAACACAAAAATCCGTGAGAGCGAGAAATCTTGCAACATTAGGGGATTCTTTCAACGTGCTCAGACGTCAACCAGTCAGGAAACTTTTGACGTCATAAGAGCTGAAACGTTGATGGTTGACCTTGCAGCTGAACTGAATTTGCCGATGGCCGCGTTGGACAAGTTAAACAAAGGAGTTAAATTGATGTTTCCTGACTCGGACATCGCAAAGAAATTTCAGTGCGCTAGAACCAAAGGCACGGCGATTTTGAAAGAAAATGCTGCCCAAGTTACCCTTACTCTCGGGGATAGAATGAAAAAACAGCCTTTCACAATTTCAACAGATGGAAGCAATGACAAAGGAGGACAGAAACTTTTTCCACTGATTGTGAGGACTGTTGATCCAGACACTATGGAGACACTATACAGCTGCAGGATTTGAAGAGTGCCTATTACCGTTCTCTTCAGCCTGCAGTGCAGGACCTGAATTAACCAAAAGCCATGGTAGAAGTTGTACATAGTGTAAATAAAGGTAAGCTTTCACTTTAATGTTGATGTGGTTGTGATATGTGCTACCGCTGCATGTGTCCCTGGAAATCAGTCTGTGTCCCTGGTTTTGAAAATGTATGTCCCTGAAAGTGGCGGAAGGGGGTAGGCAGCCCTGCTTCTGTCCATGATGGAACCGATGGAGAGCTTGTCAGAAAAGGTGCAGGGGGTGTTGAAAAAGCCAGGTATTCTAGGCCCCTGGCTGTTGCTGATTACACCAAGAACTACAACGGTGTTGACAAGCATGATCAATTGCGATCATATTATTGTTCCAAGCAGAAATTCATGAAGTGGTGGAAATATGTGTTCTTCTTCTGCCTGGACACTGCTGCAGTAAATGCCTTTGTAATCTACAAAAACTCTGCAGATGCCCCACTGAAACTGCATGTGGATTTTCACACTGAGATTGTCATGGGCATGGTGAATGGTTTCAAGGGTCGAAAACGGATCGGCCGTCCCGTCGTTCATGACAATCCAGACAAGCACAAACACACTCCTTCCAAAATCCAGTCTGCCAGAGGCAAGAAGGACTGTGTCTGTTGCAAGAAGGAAGGCAGGAAAACCCCAGCAGGCAATGCCATCCAGTCAACACATGAGTGTGTGATGTGTAAGGTGGCTTTGTGCAAGGATCGTGGCTGCTTTTTTTCTTTTCACCAGCAGTGAGTAGGTTCCTACACACTCATTCCTAGCAGTACACCTGATACTTGACTAAATCAAGGACTGGACTTTGTCATTTTTGTTTTGTACAGACTGTTTTTGGGTTGACTAAATATTGAAAGTGCCACATACAAAAGTACTGGAATTTGTGCATGTAAGAAAAGTGCACAACGGAAAGAAAATTTCATGTCGGTGATCTGTGTGTGACAAAAGTGATCAAAAGCAAGAACATTTCCAGTGACTGTGTTGTTTGTGTGTGATCACATTTGGATTATATAATTCATTACATCTGGAACCATATGGTGAGTACAACAAAAATATTTGAGTGTTGTTTTGTGTTGTGATGCCTGCCTCTCTTCCTTCCTACTAACACCTGCATATAGTTAGAAATATTATCAGTCATAGGAATTCTTTTTCTCACAAACACAAACTAACTCATGCAGATCAACAAGCATGCACTCCAATACATTTTCAGTAAATATGGTATGATTTTGACTTTTTTTTTTTTTTTTTTTTTTTCCTGCAATGTAACTGCTATGTGACTTAAAAACGTCACAAAAATTTCGCGTATATTCCTAGCTACCTGTGTAACTACTAACACCTCACAACACCCATCAGTTCTTTTCAGATGGTGAAGCTGACCACTTGCCACCAAAAAGGTAGGTGTTATAAAGTTGATGGGTGTTGTATTGCATGTCTATCACCTATTTCACTGACGTAGGTGTGTTTTCCAGGTAAAATCAGGTGTGTGAGTGTTGAGCCATAAAAATATTTTCACATCCCACTTAAATAACAAGTGTAAACCAAAGTTCAGCTTTCCATAGATTTTTGCTGAAAATTTGAAGTCTTTTTATCCATTGGTTTATTTTTTACAATTTTTTAAAGTTGGTACCCCAATTCGGGCAGCAAATTCCAATATAAACTTAGTAGTCTAGGCGACTTCTGTCATACGAAATACAGGACAATGAAGGTTAAAAGAGAGGGAAAGGGAAAGGTCATGATATTGCATCACTTCATGAATTTTCAGGTTGAAGAACTCTTGTGGCCAGTTCTATGAGTTACTTCCATCACTCCCTGTCGTTTTTGAAAAACATTTATGGATGATGGTCTGGTTGTTAAAAAATGTTGGTATGAATTTCAAGCTTTTAGATCAGGAACTGCTAACTTTCCCATTTCTTTTTATTCCCGGAGACCCTTTACACCCATATCTAATGTTGCAACATTGAACTCAATATTTCGACCTCACCACCTTTTTTCTCGTTCTTCTACCTTCCTGTCTTCTGCCCAAACAGCCTGAATGATATGACATTGCGTGTTTTGCAGAAGGAATGGCTGACAAAAAGAAACGCAAGAATGTGAAAGAAACATATGAAGATGAGATCCCCAAAAAGAAAAGGAAGAAAGGACAAGTTCTGTAAGTATAACATAGATTTTGCACAGCTGTTGACTTGGCTCAAAGAACGGCAATGTGAAGTAGTGAGAGAGTGGGATTCATCTTTGGAGTAGGGGTTGGCATGTTGGGTCCTCGACATGCAGCTTTGTGAGAAAGTATTGTCATCAACAGGACAGTCATCGGAAATCTCTCATGAACGTTAGAAGATTGATTAAGTGGTTAGTGTGACAAAGTATATTAGAAGTGATTGGGTAACTACACTTAAATTAGATAACTGACAGAACATGGTAGAGTATGAAGCAGCTTAGATGTAGTCTCCGAAAGGTTCAGATATTGAGCACTTTACATTTATTTTAGTTACTAAGATTAATTTGTTTGATCCTGTTTTTTGTTCTTCTTACCATTCCATACAGTGTGACCTAACTTCTGGAATGGATCTTGTTGAATTTGTTCTGAAAGCTGCAGGATGTTGATGCCCTGACATTGTGACCTGTGATACAGGCAGGAGGAACCGGTGACCACAGTGTTTCCCCTGTCCATTGCCCATCCCTCCGACGTCTTGGACATGCCAGTTGATCCCAACGAGCCCACGTACTGCCTGTGCCACCAGGTGTCCTATGGCGAGATGATTGGCTGTGACAATCCAGATGTTAGTACCATCCCTGGTCTTTTTTGTGTGGATGTGTGTGCGTATCAGTGCGCTCATTCATTCTATATGTTTGTTAATGTGTACATATGTGTGTCTGTCTGGAGCATATCTGGTGAGTATGAAGAAAACAGTAGGGTTAACTATCCTATGCTCTCATGCAGTTGTGATGTGTTCTATTCACCCATTTGTGTAAATAAAAAAAAAGAAAAAGAAAAAAATTGAAAAGCTTCACGAGCAAAGTAAGAGTGGTGTATATGCATTCTTTGTGCTTAGTGTCAAAACCGCTTTTTTGCAAAAATTGCAAAGCTTCACAAGGAAGGTGAAAGTGGTGTATATTCATTCTTTATGCTTACATTATGCTTGGTGTCAAAACCACTTTTTGCTCGTCTTTTTTTGTTCAATGGTTTTCATGTAGAGGACTAAAATGGTTTTCATGTAGAGGACTAAAATGGTTTTCATGTAAAGGATTGGTCTCCACTCTTTATTGTAAAGTCACATGATCAAGATTATGATTTGCCAGCCTTTATGCTTTGCCACTGAATACTTAAACAATTAATTCAGTTTCTTTGTCCCTGAGTAGTTAAAAATTGATTCTTGTTGCAGTGCCCTATCGAATGGTTCCACTTTGGCTGTGTGGACCTGACCACCAAACCCAAAGGCAAATGGTTCTGCCCTCACTGCCAAGAACAACGCAAGAAAAAGTAGCTCTCTGTTGGCCGTGGTGGAAGGACATGTTACTACGCTGAAGAAAACTAGCAGAGGAAAAAATTCAATGTGACAAGTGGTGCTTGCAGCAAAGTTGTTTCCACTGTGCACTGGTTTAGTGTCAAAAGTACCAATGACCCTCGTTTGTTTTAAAACGTTCCATTTTATGGATAACAGATGATATGGTGTAACAAAGTTTTACTGTTCAAGTTTTGATTTTTTAAAAATCACAGCAGGAAGCTGCACAGTTGCAGGCTTCCTGTTGTTTTTAGAATTCAGGCAATGTCTGGGTCATTGGGTTTTGGCAAAACTGCTCACACAACATTGACAGAAAGATCATTGATACAGGACTAGCAGTGCAAAACTGCTCACACAACATTGACAGAAAGATCATTGACACAGGACTAGCAGTGCAAAACTGCTCACACAGCATTGACAGAAAGATCATTGACACAGGACTAGCAGTGCAAAACTGCTCACACAGCATTGACAGAAAGATCATTGACACAGGACTAGCAGTGCAAAACTGCTCACACAGCATTGACAGAAAGATCATTGACACAGGACTAGCAGTGCAAAACTGCTCACACAACATTGACAGAAAGATCATTGACACAGGACTAGCAGTGCAAAACTGCTCACACAACATTGACAGAAAGATCATTGACACAGGACTAGCAGTGCAAAACTGCTCACACAACATTGACAGAAAGATCATTGACACAGGACTAGCAGTGCAAAACTGCTCACACAGCATTGACAGAAAGATCATTGACACAGGACTAGCAGTTTGTCTACCCAGGCGATGTGGAGACGTTGCCCAGCTGACTGGTTAAGTGCTGACTGCACAAGGAGAACGGACAAAACTGTGGTTTTTTCATTGAAGAGATTTTATTCAGCGTTGAACAAGGAGAAGAAGAAGCTGCTCGGCAACAGCTACCCTTGAGGATGAGGAGAAGGGTGACTGTCTTCCGTGTGGACAAAAAGGGAAACGTGTCATTTCTGAGGAGGATGTTCGTTTTTGAGATGCCCAAAGTAGTGATCTGAAGCCGGTCACACTGTGGATGCTGAGTGTTATGTGGACCATGGTGAAAGACAAGTTGCCGGTTTGGGTGCCTATGGGTTAATCCAGGTGTGCATTAATCTTCTTCGCCAGTCTGCATAGCTTGGGCTTAAATAGTCCAAGAACTGTGGAGTAAACTTACCTGAAATTTGACTATAGTCTTTAAGTTTGATGAAATGGGTGATGGCAGTTGTAAAAATCATTATTTCTCCAGTGGTAAAAAATCACAGTTCCCTCCAACGACAGACCTGTAAGTTATGGTTAGGCAGCCATAAGACAGAGATATGGAGCAGATTTTGCCTCAGAACTGAGTTTATGTTTTCCTTTACCGTTCCTCCATGGCCTGGTCCCTGTTCCTCTTTTCAGCTCTTTTACTTTTCTTTTTTCTGTTTGTTTTCTTTGTTGTTGTTTTTTTCGTTTTGTTTTCTGGTTGTTGCCGCTTTGTTTTGTTTTTTGCTGAGAAAAGCTTTGCCACCAACATTTAAAGGGAAATTTCTGTCTTCTTTCTGATATTTTTGTCGTTTGTTTGTTCTATTCATCATCAAATGTACATTCTAACTCTGCAAGATTTTGAGCTCTCTTTATTCAAGTGGACCAAGTATATGACAGGACCCTGTTAAAAGTATTTTGACATGTTTTTGTTCATGTTATTTCACTCTGTTATATTTATTTCACTCTGTTATATGTTATTTCACTCTGTTAGCTATGATATGACAATGACCTTTCTATAGAGGACGTACTCTGTTTCATGACAAAGTGATTATTGTTACTGATAGGATTTAGTTAATCCATAATGGCATGAAACTGGACCCCCGCCCGATGACCTGTGATTTCAGAAGTTGTGAGCTGATTTGACTGTTTCATCCAGCCCACTGCACAGAACTGACCTGACATTGGAATGTGTGGGAGATACCAGTTCTCTTTGAATGCTATGGAAACCAGAGCTGCATGTAGTTTCTGTCCTCTCGCCACCTCTTCTCCCCAACACCGCGGCACCTTTTCTCCATACTGACATCTCCAACTTCCAAAGGACAGAAGATAAGTCAGTATGAGGATTTCTGTCAGAAACGGACAGAATGTGTGAATTTAGGACCGACATCTAAGTCAGTTTCTATTGGACAGGATGTGGAACATTTACTGCTGTCATATTTTATCATTTTTTGGAGAACTGATCTGAATGTTTCAACAGCTACCTTGGTCACTTTTAAAGGACTGAATTTGCAGCTGACACGCATGTCGGATAAAAAAGTTGATGAAACTGTGAACTAAGAGGCTGCAAATGGCTTTGCTAAAGGAATTCACCTGTAAACTTTGAAGGAGGAAGATGGAGGGGGACACGCACACACACAAAGAGGATGGTCTGACAACTATGCGAAGTGGACACAGAAGACATTTGCTGAGACTTGGGCCAGGTAAACTTCTCTTCATTGTGGTGCCCCATGGATTAAAGAAGAAGAAGACGAAGACATTGTATTTATTTGCAAAGGCTAAGCCATCTTCTGATCTTGAAATCGCATATATATCTGGCAAAAAATGTGTTCAAATAATGTAATGGAGCCTTTTTGCTAGAGATGGCAATAAACTTGATTTCTGTCAGCATAGATTGATTATAATTCTTTTGACAGAAGATTTTACTTAACTGTGAAATACTTTTTTCTTTGCTCTAAACAGTAACGTCGCCTCTCCTACCCCCCATAAGGATGTTCATGCATATACCATACCTACTCTTCACCATTCATGTGGTATGGAGGTTCATTTTCACAGTTGCAAAAGATTAGTCATTTTTTCCATCACATTTTGGCACGTATTTTCACAGATCCATCGACTTTTAAGTCTGATGAAAAGTGAGTTGCCACAGATCTGGTTGTTAATTGTATGGAAGATGTTACATTCAGTGCATTAGTGGATATGAAGGAGCTGAGAATAAAATTTGGCATGTCTACCTTTCTGAGGCTATGTCAAATTCAACAGAGTAAACAGCATAGTAAAATGAGCCAGACTATTTTTCCAGTGTTCTAAATCCAGTCATGTTTTCTCCACTCCTTTCTTTTCACTGACTTGCTGTTCAAAACAGTTTTATTACAAACTGTCTTTGCTCTGTTTCAGGTTTCCGAGTGGTCAAGATCCATTACACTTTCTGATCTTTGAGTGTGTTGTTAGAACTTTGAAAGCATTTAGATGAAGCACCATATACGTTCATTTCTCATTTTTATTATAATTGTTAGTAAAACTAAGGTCTGTGTGTATTGGTAGGGGGAAAAAATGGAGTTAAAATCTTTCGCAACCCCAGACCTTACCACCTGTTGGAGACTAGCATTGCGTGAAGAAACCAAGTATCATGAACAGTGGAGCTGTTTCTGAAGGAAAAGGTTAGTGCTGGTCACTAGTAATATTACCAGTGTACATAGCTGGCATAGCATGTTGGCATGCTGATGGAAGTGACTGTGACTTTTGAGTATTTATCTGATAATGCTGGTGATTGAGTGAAGACTGGTCATACACAGAAGTTCATTGTCAAAAAAGAAAAAGTGATGAACAGACTAGTGTGTAAATACACTTTTTTTTTCAAACACATATACTGGTGAAAGAGGATTAAGTCAGCCTTTTTTTTCTTTTTTTTTTTTTTTTGCTGCTACTAAAGGTGACTGGGTTTTCATGCTGTGGCACTTCCTCTATGGCCCAAAAAACACTGGGAACGTGGGTGCCCTTAAGGCATTTTTGTATTATTCCTGTTTGATGTTTACATTTTTCATGGGAGTACTATTGGACTTAAATCTGGTGGTCAGTGACACGTGGTTGCTACAGCTCCGCCCTTCTAAACAGAGAAGTGATATTTCGGGTGACTACAGATGTTGTGCGCTGAAAAAATCGAGGGGGGAAAGGGGGGAGGGGACGGGAGAGCTGAAGGGGCTAGTAACATCACTAGAATGAAAAGTAGAGACAGATATGTGTTGGCCCAAGGTATGTGAAGGCACAAGTGAAAATGGTTTTTTTCAGAATTGGGAAGATATCTCATGAGGGGATAAGATTCAAGAAGGGTGTCCAGGTTGCAGGTAACGGTATCCCTGTTTTAAAATGTTCAGTATGATTGTTTTTTTTGAAGAGTATTGGGGGTTTCTTGACAGCCCCATGTAATTTCCACATACCCCAAGTGAATTGTTTTGGGTCAAGATCAGTTTTTGAGAGAAATGGGGCGGTATGATCGACAGCATTTTTTGTTTTGAGGAAAGATTTTTTCTGTGCCCCTGGGATACAAAACAAACAAGAAGTAGATGGGCCCAAAGGGAAAAGGGGTTAATGTGATACACTGTAATGTAACACATTTTTTGTCGAAATGTATGAAAACAAAGAGGTTAGTGTTTTGACCCCATTAAAAGAGAATCCTAAGCGAGTCAAAATACTCAAAAAAGTTAATAGAAAACGGGAACAAAGCTCTGGCCCCTGTGGTGAAACGGGGGTTGTTGTCTTGTTTCACAATAGAACTAAAAAAACTCCCTTATTTATTTTTAGCCCCCACTTGGAATCTGCGTGATGTGGGTTTCACTCCAGTGCCATGATGTGATGCTCAGCCACAGGGTGTGACGCAGATGTGGCAGTGGTTTTTTTTTTGGGGGTGGGGGGGGGGGGGTATCAGTTTGGGCAGTGTTGGCGTGTTGTGCAGAACGAACAGACTCATTTTCGTCTGCAGCAAGGTGGTTTGGGGCTGCATGCTAACAAAAAGACGTCATTACTGATGCGCAGCAAAGGTAGGTTTTGTGTTGCATCAGTAACGAACGCGTCATTTTGAGCTGGCCCAAGGAGTTTGTGTTTCATGCAGTAAGAAAAACGTCCTTACTGATGCTCGCAAGGTAGGGTTTTTGGGGGCATGCTTTCCCAAAATTTTAAAAAGGTTTCCCGTTTAAAAAGGGTCTTTATAAAACAGGTAGAAGAGAACAAGCCCGCAGGCCCAACCAAAAAACCCTTTGCATAAAACTTTTTCCTGGAGCCCCTGAATTTGTCCCGAATCCCCGCAAGTTTAAAAGTTAAAAACAGTTCCGATTCTCTCCCCTCTTCTCTCTCTCTCTCTCTCTCTCTCTCTTTCTCAGTATCTCCCCCACCCCCACCCCCACCCCAGCTTTGTTTTGAATTAATCATAAGTTGCATTGTTTAATTGTGTGAATACCCCTTTCAGTATGGGCCCTTGGCCTTAAAGGTCTACTTTAGAGATTTTCGATAATTTGTTAAAAACAGGTCTACATGTCATATAACTACAGTATGGTATTCATTTTTCAAAAAAAAATCTCCGGAAGAATTTAATAGATAAAAAACGACTTTTGCACACCTGTTCAAACCCTGCGCGGTAGACCGAAAACCGTGACGTCATTTGATGGACTGGCCTTCAGCCGTGACCTACACAACAAGCCAACGCCAAGTGAAATCAACACGAGTTGCGATCCCCCACAGCCTAAAAAGTCACGAGGGGGTGGCAGATATTGTGCTGTAGGCGAGTGCAGCAGCTCAGCAGGAGACGGATATTCTTTGCACACATTTCCATCTGATCCAGATACTCGAAAGAAGTGGATTCGGTTCGTGCAACCATGCCGGCAGCTAAAGTTCTATTTACCACGTCAGTTCCAGCTGGACCGCGGAAACGAGCTATTCCCTCGAGACTTCGGTAAAGTCCGTACGCCTTCGGAATGCTGTGTTCGGGCGTCCAGCTGGAACTGAACTGACGTGGTAAAAAGAACTTAGCGTTCAAACTGATAAGATACAGGCCTTGCAGAAACTTTCCCAGAGTCACATTGGCTGTCGCAATCATAGTCACTGCTTTTACATGATAAATTAAATACCGAGCGAGATGTGCAAGAACCATCAGAATCGCTTTCTGTCGCCGTCGCTGACCATCATGTGACGTCACATCCAAGAGCAGTTAAGCCATGCCAAGATTTCGTTGATTACCTCCCGTTTTCTTGATTACAGGTGAAAATGCCCACTTTCGCGGATCGATTTCGTGTGATCGGGAGCGAATCGGATGTTTATTTTAGCAATTTATCAAACATTTCATATTTCTGCATAAGCTGACCAATTATCGAAAACCTCTAAAGTAGACCTTTAAATCTGAATAAACATTCATATTCATTCTCTCTTTCTCACTCTGTAATATTATACATATAACTTTCTTGAGAACATTGACAATCATAAGAAACCATGTTAGACTGTCTTGCCTCTGTTTTGATCAGTTACTTTCAAATGGCAGCTCTTGTTGTGTTCTGTGATTTCCATAGAAGATGACCGTCCTGGATTCACCAAGACTAGGCTACCAATCACTCGATCACTTCAAACAAATGACGATCTTAGATAAACACAATGTGTAAGGAAATTCTTGACAGCAGTCAAAGCTGATGATTTTCAAGTATCATTTGTTGAATTCTGAAGTCATGATAATTATGGAAAAGCTTCTCTGTTTCTCAAGCACTTTGAATTGATAGTCTTGACGTGTTACTCATTGACAAAGTTTCCATGACTTTATCATTGGTTTTGTTTGTTTTGCTGTAAATGGAAGTCAGAATTGAAATACAGACTTCAAACAAGGTGCTTTCTAACTTGGCTGTATGTCACATTGTATACAATGTTTGAAAACTAGGCTAATGTAAATGCACATCTGTCTTCTGGCAGCGTTTTCACATTGACTCATTCGTATCAGCTTGGAGACACTTCATTTAGTTTACACAGATATTGTGAGGATTTCCTGCTAGAATGGTGTGTCTGCCTTCTTTATTCCTTTTAAGGTACAGGATTCTGGTCAGTACCCCACAACTGGTTAACATGAGCACATTTCACTTGCATGATGATGCTCATGTCAAGTGAATTGACGAGTGAACATTGACCCTCATCTGTCCAACTAGATAATTCAGTCATTCGGACTTCTTCAACTGTCCGTAATCTTGGGATCACACTGGACCAAACTCTATCCTTTCAAAGTCAAATTTCCTCTGTCTGTCGTGCTTGCTATCTGGAACTTCGCCGTATTTCTTCTGTTCGTCATCTTCTCTCGGATGATGCCACCAAAACTCTCATTTCTGCTTTTGTTCTTTCTCGCTTGGATTACTGTAATTCTCTTCTTGCTGGTTGCCCACAGAATCTTCTTGGCAAATTGCAGAAAATTCAAAACGGTGCTGCCCGACTAGTATTGAAACGCTCCAAATTTTCTCACTCGGCTCCCTTGCTTGATTTTCTCCACTGGCTCCCAGTAGGCAAAAGAATTGAATACAAGCTTTCTTTGCTTTGCTACAAATCTCTCAGTGGTCTAGCCCCATCCTATCTTGCTGATCTTCTGAATACCTACAAACCTCTTAGACAGCTACGTTCTTCCTCTGATACTTCTCTTCTCCAAATTTCTCGCTTCCGCACTAGGACCCTCGGTGAACGTTCGTTCTCTTTCCAGGCCCCTGTTGTTGGAATAACCTCCCTCTGTCTCTCCGCTCTGCGACTTCCCTCTCTTCCTTCAAGTCTTCTCTTAAGACTACCCTCTTCCAGTCATGACCCTTCCCCTCTTTCTGTCGAAAGCAGATGTACCCTACACCTGGCGTGTGTGTGTTTGTGTGATTGTGTACATGTGTGTGTGTGTGTGTTTTGTGTGCTCAGCTTAAGCATGTAGAAATATTGTGTTTGTGTGTTTGGAAGATTGCCTTTTGTTGTTTATCATATTGGTTGCTTCTCTTGATTTATTTACTCTTTATTGTAAGCGCTTAGGGCTTTTAAAGATAAGGCGCAAGAAATGCACATTATTATTATTATTATTACTGTTGGTTACAATACTGTAACGGTGGCTTCACATGTACGATTCTGTACATTTCATGCTCTAGCGATTTATGATCATGTGTCAGGCCTGTAACTTGGGGGTCCTGATAACACTTCATCACAGATTTGGCAACAGTTCTTAGTAGCTGACTCGGGGTAGACGACGTAGGTACAATGATAGCGCAGATTGATTTTGTGCCATTGGTGTGGTGGTTACGGTGACGCAAGAACTGTTGGCGTGATTACAGACTACTGTTTTTAGTGACTGTGTGGAATTTGTTGTCATGGGGACAGGGGTGTCATTTTCACTGTGAACGTTGCACTGTTTTCATATGACTTTAGTACTGATGTGACATTGTCCTGTAACCAAGCCACTCAATGTTTCTTTCAGATGCCATATATACAGTGTGTGGGTTGTTTTCTTTTTTCATTGCAGTCTGTCTATAGGCTGACTTAGTTTTGGAAGTTACTTATGTTGTTTGCACTCATCTCTTTGCATAGGTTTTACTTAAGTATGTATTGCTGTATTTGAAATGAGAAAATTTGACTATGAAAAAGTAGTACAGAACAAGCTTTAGGAGTATGTTTCTGTAGTGATTCCATCAAATAGACCCTGGTGTCGTAGTTCTATTACACCAGTATTTTACTGTATTTTAGGTGTTTAGGCTAGTTGCTAATGGCTTTTCTTCATGCTCTTTCTGGTCTGGCTTCTTAGTGTAATCTTTATACTGAGGTTGACAAGAAAATCGTCTTGTTTTATTTAGATTATATCTTATTTAGTTCATACCTCATAGGTAAGTTTGAGTTGTTGACCTGAATGCTAGTTCAGAGCAAGGCTTTGTGCTAGATGCTGTTAGTGGATAAAGCTTACTGATGTGAAGGGACGAACTGAACTTGGAATGATTGGGACTAAACTTTCACGTTTAGGTGGGTAAAGCTTACTGATGTGAAGGGACGAACTGAACTTGGAATGATTGGGACTAAACTTTCACGTTTAGGTGGGTAAAGCTTACTGATGTGAAGGGACGAACTGAACTTGGAATGATTGGGACTAAACTTTCACGTTTAGGTGGATAAAGCTTACTGATGTGAAGGTTGAACTTGGAATGATTGGGACTAAACTTTCACGTTTAGGTGGATAAAGCTCACTGATGTGAAGGGACGAACTGAACTTGGAATGATTGGGACTAAACTTTCACATTTAGGTGGATGGAAAGCCAGCCACTTTTCAAGGCACAGGGTGGAATGAATTCCCATCATCAGTTACGGTGTGCATCACACATACCTGTCAAGCTATTCTAGGCTCTTGTCATAAGATTTTTATCATCTGACCATAAGTTTTAACCAAAAACCATAAGAAACCCATGAATATAGAAAATTGTAACATTAAGAAAAACAAACCATGCCAAACATGCATACACTGTAACACACACACACATACAAACACACTGTTTCACTTTGGAAATGACGAACCACATCGAAACGACCTGACGCCGACACTTTCACTGATTTTCTGCACGCTTTGCAGTATGCATATTCCTTCCCCTCCTCGGAACTTGTGATTAACTTTTGAAACTCCTTTTCTGTCTCCCACTCAGTTTGGTAGCGACCGAAGTAGAGCTTCGGTTTTTTTAGCCGGAGGTTTTGAAGCCATGCTGTCGAACGTTATAGCTCGAGTACAACTTTGACACACGTAAGTGAAGGAAGTGTTGGTAGAATGCTTTGCGCATGCGTCTAGACTATAACTTCCACTGATTGCACAATGCAGTTACCGCGCGATTAAACAAAAGCTCCAGACGAACCATCGCAACAGATTTTTTTTGGTGGAAAATACGTAAGGTTTTTGCCGTACGCCGTAAGACTTGAAAAATGTCGAAAATCCGTAAGAATTACGGAAAAAACGTAAGACTTGACAGGTATGATCACAGTTCAGCCAAGCAAAACAACTAAAAATTATGTATTAGCTGGCTAATTATGTAAATCCTGCTGTGAAAAGGCTGCCTGGTTAATCAGCATGATACATGTGCAACACTCCTTCATTGTTGTTAACAGCCCTGATGTTGCCCTTTGCGGTCGGCTGGGCTATAAGCAACATTACCTTATCTTCTCTCATTGTTGTTAGTTTTCACAATGTAAGTATGCTGGCAGAAATTTTTTTCGGTCTGTAGTCTTACCTTCTTTTTCTTCTTTTTTTTTCTCTTTCTTTTTTTTGTTTGTTCGTTTGTTGAATTTCTGTGAGTTGATTCCCATCTTCGCAGACGTTCCTGTTTGCATTAGGATGCATAGCCTTCAGAAAACATGTCCATTGCCGCCCTCTCTCCTGCAGTCCAGTTTCCCCATCAGAACCAAACATTTGAAGTCTGTTTCAAAGCAAAGGTTCAGTAATATGCCATGGTGTGTAGATGGCAAAATGGAAGGCGGTACTTATGAGTGAATATGAAAATTGATTCAGACTTCCAATAGTGATCGTCTGTTTGAGAGTCATGGTTTATCATTTATTTCTCTCTATTCTATTGAAATGTCTCCTGTATGAGCAGATCAAACTGGCTTGAGTGCCTGTTGTATAGCTTTTTTTTTTTTTTCACTTTCATTGAATGAACAGTATATTATTATCATTGCTGCATGTTTGACCAAACTGGTGTACATCAGTGTTGTCATGCTTATTGGTGAATGGAGGAGTGAGAGAGAGCACATCACTGTTGATGTGAGTTACTGTATCTTGTTACAAGGAATGTGTTGACATGATGAATGGAGATGCAAGTGCTCATCATTTTTGCTGCACGTTAAGTGTGTACTGTGACAAGGGGTCTGCTGTCATGTGACGATAAATGAAAGTGTAGACATCACTATTGCTCTATGTTGCCCTGGAATGTGCTGTGTTGTTATGACGAATGGAGATGTAAAAGCACACCATTAACGCTCTGCGTTACTGTGTAATGGGACAAAGAGTGTGCTGCCGTGTTATGATGAATTAAGGTGTAAAATTGCATCTTTATTGCTGCATGTTACTGTGTCAAGTGACAAGAAATGTGCTGTCATGTTATGATAAATTAAGACATAAAATCACATCATCATTATTGTATGTTGCTGTACAATGTGACAATGATGTGCTGTCATGTTGTGATGAATTGAGCTCTCAAATTGTACCTTTATTGCTGCATGTTACTGTGTCCTGTGACGGGGAATGGACTGTTATGTTATGGTGAATTGAAGTGTAAGAACTCATCATTGTTGCTGTATGTTGCTGTTTCATGTGACAAGAAATGTGCTGTCGTGTTATAATGAATTAAGGCGTAAGAGTACATCCTTTTAGCAGAAGTTTACTGAATCTTATATATTGTAATTTACAGTGATATGGAGTTTTTGAACACAAACATTTTAATTTGGACATTTTGAGCACAAACTTTGGTATTAAATTATGCTTTTAGTCTATAAACAAGTAGGGTTGTTTATTGTTACTGTTCCCTGCCTCATTTCATGTTCATAACTGAATGATATTGCTATTCGAAGATGTTTTACAGTATAATGGGGACGGGTATGATGTTTCCTTCAGCTTTTTGAATGTCACAGTGGTCTGTGTTTGAGGGTGAACCCCAGCAGATGAGGGATAAATGAGAGAGGCAAAAGTACCAAAAAAAAGAACATGTGCAAGGAGATGAATATGAACATTATCATTCAGATGATAATTACGGCCACAAGAAAATACATGTACGTAAAATTTGTCATATTGAATTTCAGTTCTCAAACACACTCAAGAATGTCGGCTAAAACAATAAATTTACAATACACGTTTGCCCGTCCAGCAAACATCCACGGAGACTGATGGGGTCTGCTGTCTTCAGGGTTAAGAGAGCGGGTCAACAGATGAGGGATGAAACGATTGGTTACAACATTCTTCGTACTTGTGTTACAGCCTGTGTTCGTGTTTGAAGTAGTGAAACCATCGATTGCCTCATCAAGAATGCCACAATGGAAAAGATGTGTAAATTTTTTTATCACTGACTGTCTTGTTCAGAATGCCACAATTGAAAAGATGTCTACATTCTTTATCGCTAACTGCCTGGTTCAGAATGCCACAAGGGAATAAATGCCTAAATTCTTTATTCCTTTACACAGATCTGAAACCCAAAATACAAGTTTATGGTAAAAAAAAAAAATCTTTAGCATGAAGAGTGGAAAAACCAAACAAAAAGAGGTTTCTCCAAATTCTCTCAGAGCTTTAACAGTTCCTCCCATCATGTTCATGGAAACCATCGGGAGGAGACAGTGGTGTACAGTTACTCAAGTGTCACACATCCTACACTCGCTAGGATGCATAGTGGCATGTACCATGTGATGAGCCACTTGGCTATTACCTTTTTTTTTATTGAATGCTGGATTTTCATGACTTGAGGCAGAAAAGCTTCTCAGTAGACTCCCTAACGTCTTCAGTGATCATCCTATGGATCTAATTGTAAGTTTTTACAAGTAGTCGATATATTTCATCCTATCATATAGTTGAGAATGAACGCTTTTAGCCTTTTTTTGGCTGTTGTTGTTCTTGTTGAAAGTTGATTTGTTTTTTAACCAAGATTTTACTCGTTTTCACATTTTAAATGGACTCACATGGCTTGAAGGTCAACTGGGGTATAAGCAACATCAATTCAGTTTAAAGTTATCACACCTGCTTTTGGTAATGCTAGCTGTCGCTCAGGAAAAAAGTGTCCTGTGTGCTCAGTTGATCCAGGTGGAAACCTCTGCTAATGTACTCTGATGTGAAGTACTCACACATAAGCCATGCCATCTGTCCTTAGTACAGCTGCACAGATGAGTACTGGCCTCCCCAGCACTAACAGGCACTGGCACCCTACCCCCAGGATACAGGAGCTGTGACAGGACACCAAGTCTGCTGATGGTGGTGGCAGCAAGAGCAGCTGCAGCAACAACAACAGTTCTGCACATCAAGATCTTTGACAAGAATGACCAAAAAGTTACATTGGCCCCACTCCTTCTCATCCTTCTCAGCCCTGATTAGTCAGTAATTTACATTGGTAGAGATAACACTGAATATGTTGACAAATGAAGTATGGAAACTCCATCTAAGCAATGGAGTGTATAAGACAAAATGTGAAGAAAAAAAACCCTGAAGAATTTTTTTTTAAGGAAAAACTTGACAGCTGTCACAAACAAAATCAAACTAACATAGAAGAGAGAAAGGGGTAAATTTCATGGCATGAGGCAATTTCTAATTGTCACCGTTATATTTGCAACAGAGTGCAGCAGGGTTCGTAGGGTCCTTACTGGTCCTTACAGGTCCTTACATTTGAAATACCTCAAGTAAGGCCTTACAAGTGCTTATATTAGCATCAAGGTCCTTACAAGTCCTTACGACAGCCAAAAAAATCGTTGATGGTAAAATGCTGGTTGGAAAATTTTGGAAGCAAGCGGTACTTACTCTGAAATCTGCTCGCCAATAGGTTCCGACAAACGGCCCTAGCCTAGCAGACAACTTTCAGCTTGGAAGTATTGATTTTTCTCAAGGTCTCGTCCTAGTTTTGCATAATCTCGTTTCACGTGAAGACGCGATACTTACATCTGCCATTTTCCAGTCCTTGCTCAAGGCTATCGAAATGCCAGGAAAGTGTGCATTTCAGGATCATTAAGACGTCAAAGAAAAGCAGTACAAGGACTGGTTGCTGAAGGATCCCCAAAACAAACATTATGCTCGATGTTCTGTGTGCGAAAGATCGCTGCATTTGACGTCAATGGCACGTAGGGTTGTGCTAGACCATATTCACAATACGTTTTGTAATATATATGCTGCTAATGTTAATTAGAGGTCCTTACTAATTTAGAAAATGGTCCTTATAGGTCCTTACAAGGTCCTTACTTGGCATAAGCTGAAGTCCCTGGGAAGCCTGTGCAGGTCCATCGTAAGAGGATATTGCCAATGATCACCATGATATTTACAGAAATTTGCAAGTTAAGGTCCACTTCAGGGCTAAGACAAAGTGCAAGAATGGTCACAAAATCTATTTACAACAAAAATAAACAGCGGATCAGCCGCAGCAGTGCACCATATAGGAGTTAAAAGTAACGAGTCATTTTAGAATTCCACACTGTGAAGACAGTAAACTCGCAATAAAAGTACTAGTGCAGAGACACGTGTTGCAGCACAATAGCAGATCATTGTGCGTCTGTCCATGTTTCCTGCCTCTTGACTAAGCAAAAGGAAGCAGCAGGAAAAAGTAAATACCACCGTTACTGTTTACAGAGCCAGCGTTGTCGGCCTGTATTAGGTAGCTTAGTCACCCCAGCAGAAACATGTATTACAGTTGCCCTGCAAAAGCGTTTCCTCGGTGGAGGTCTCCGTGCTAATTCTGTGGAACCCATGGCCAGCTCACTGTTGCTCCCAAAGGCTTGGCATTGCCTCTCCTCCATGTGACAAACATGATGACTGAATTGAATGACAAGCTAAAGGTGACAAGATTTGGTAGAGCTGAGCTCCATACAAATGATACGAATTAGATTACACATGTATGCAGAACGGTTTTGAATAGAAAATGCTAACGCAGCAAGAATGCGTGTGAGATTGAAAAACAATTATAAATAAAAGATTAGATGTTAGTTCTTGTCAGGCTGTTTGGTTCACAGCGAGGCAGAGTGTTTCGCGAAAACACAATGGCGAATAGAAAACAGTGAATAAAGAGACGTGTCACAAGGTGTTACTGAATTTGTCATGATGAAAGTAAAATTTTGATCAGTTGTTACCTTCAACATAAAGAAAAAAGGCAACATTTTTGTTTCCAAGGAGTTCATTTAGAGTGTGAGATGTCCAGCAAATGCTCTGTAGTTGCCCAAGCAGTCTTCAGTCCACATCTGTCATTTTGAAATGCCCTTTGGAATGTTCACATCACAGCACGCAGAGCTGGCCAGCTCATTCATACATGTAGAGGAAAAATGTGTCAAAAACGGTGGAATCCAAGCATTTGAAATGCCCTTTGGAATGTTTTTTACATCACAGCATGCAGAGCTGGCCAGCTCATTCATAATGTAGAGGAAAAAGTGTCAAAAAAACGGTGGAATCAAGATTTGAAATGCCTTTGGGAATGTTCACATACAGGCAGCAGAGGCTGGCCAGCTCATCATACATGTGAGGAAAATGTGTCAAATACGGTGGAATCCCAAGCATGAAATAGCAATGTTCACCTTAGAGTAGTGGTAACTGTTCCTTTTCCTTTTTTTTTTAATCACTGATTTTTTTGCCCTGGTGACACAATTGAATTTGAAGGCCTCCATTGCTGATGTGTATGAGGCGTATTCTCAGAAAAAAAGCAGCTCTATCAATAAGCATAGGTAAACTTTTGTGTGTGTTGTTGTGAAACACTTGTCTTAGTGTGGTTGAATCCTCATTCTTTAGAGATGAAGGAGTGATGGATAGTAACACATGTATGTGGACCGAACCAAGTCCCTTCTCCCACTTTATTATTTTATTAAAGAATGATTCACTGAATTCCTCATTGTCTGTGTTTCATGTTTGCTTTCCATGTCATTTTACATGTGTAATGGAACCTTCATGCCGTGTAATCAAGGTGTGAGTGTGGGGGCTCGCATTTCAATCAGACTGTGATTTTCACATTGCTTGCCTTTACAGCATTCAGTGTACAGACTTAAATGGATGGATTTTTGATCAAATCAATGTTCCTGCAGCTCTCCTGTGCTTTTTCACATCATGTAGGGATGAATGTGCAGGGTTGGTATTTATGAACACACAATGTGTGTGGAGGTGTACAGAATGGATATTTATCTCATCCACTTTATTATACCCCATTTGTGTTCATGGATAATATGATGGAGTTGTGGAGCAGTTGCAGTGAGATTGTTGTTGTTTGATCTCCTTTTTATTTATATTTTTTTAATGTGTTAATGCCCATTCAAGGTGGAACAACACAGAATGTTTGCAACACATTTGAAAATGGGGAAAATTAAGTGACATACTGTCTTTTCGCAACAGCATATTCTTCCACCTTTTTATACGACGATTCAAGTATGGCAAACACATTAGAATATTGTTCTATTCATCAAATCAGCATTTAATCAAAGATCGATTGTGCAAGTGGATAATTTTAGTTTCTCAAGTGAAAAATATCAGGTCTTATCTGTTAAGGTTTACTCATGCATGCACCAAACATTATTGTTCTGCGTGCGCATACTTAGATTTTCAGCGTGCAGCTACAGCTAGATTGTTTTCATTGCGTGCATGCATCAGCTATGTTAGTCAGCTTACAGCTAGATGTTTCATCTTTTCAAAGAAAATTTTATTATAAGTGATGAGTTAATTTCAACTATTAGGATGTATCATCAACATTTCATGAATTAGCTGAAGTAATCAATCACACGCAAATTGATATCAGTCTCAGAATACTGAGCAATAAAATAAACAGGTGTCAAAAGCTTGCATGAAATGCCAAAATCTAGATTCATCAGCATGGAGGCAATTTGGATGCGGCATGGCATTGAAACAAAGAGCCGTTTCAGCCGGGTGGCTGTGGTCTTCCTGCCTGTACCTCAATAGAGCTGCTTTGAAGGCATCCAGGACAGACTGCATCTTGTGGACAACTTGTTCAAGCATGTCCCATTCCTGTTGTACCGAGGACATCAGGAAAGGCGCTGGCCGCTCAAGCTTGCCAGTGTTGTTGTGTGTCCAGCTCATTCCTGGTGACATGTGCTGTGCTCTTGGCACTTGTCGTCCATGAAAAGGAATCCAGCACCTTGCCATCTTGTTGGGGGGTCACATGAGCTGTGATGACACTGAATACCATGCAGCTTTCTTGGTACTGCTTTGGAAGACAAGGTCACTGCATCTTTCTGTCCTGATGTCGGCCCAAACCATCGACTGCCACCTCCATAGCGGTCATGTTCGGCCGTACCACAGGGTGCAGACCTGTCTCCAGGTTGTCTCCCCACTGATTGACATCTGTCATAAAGATCCGGACAGAACGAGATTCATATCGATTTATGTTGCCATTGTTCAGTCTCCACTCATGATATTGCAGAATGATGTGTTTCTTTGCTTCTTTTTTTTTTTGTAATGAGGGATATAGATTTTGACTGTTTGCTTCAGAAATGTTTTCATTCTCTCCTTTAAACCTTTCATGGGAAAATAAAGAGGGTATTTTGGTTTGCATAAATCAGAGGACAGGCAGGCCTGTTTTCAAACTGTAATTGTTATCACACTTGTGTGTACAACAACAGACATACAATGAGGATGGCAGATTCTTTAGATCCAGAGATCAGTGACGCATACATAAACACATACTGTCCACTCCTCAGTTTGTTTGTTTCAGTTTTCTCAGAGAGTTTGCATGTTTGTAAGGTTACGTGTGTTTTGAGTGATTCATGTGTGTATGAACATGGAGAGAATGAGAGTGAGGTATGCATTGATGGTCGTGTTTCATGCTTAGAAATGTTCATATTGTCTATTTCTGTGCATTGGAATGGTATCTTCTTTGTCCATCAACTACTCCTGTCTCCTGTATTCTTGGTTTTGTTCCTGCTGTTCGTTCATCCAGACAGTTGTTCAGATTGTTTTGTCCTAAAAGCTGGTTCATTTGTCTATAAAATAGCCAGGGTCACATGAACATCTCTCTCTCTCTCTCTCTCTCTCTCTCTCTCTCTCTCATTCTTCAAGCTATGTATATCAGACATGTTCATGCATGTGCATTTCTTGTCAGAATCTTGTTAAGGCCAACTAAATTGTATTTATATGAATCTGAAAAAGAAAATCGGTCAATAAACACCCTTGTAAAACATGTTTTTCTCATTAAGTTTTGTATTCTGTTCTCTCTCTCTCTCTCTCTCTCTCTCTCTCTCTCTCTCTCTTACACACACACACACACACACACACACACCACACCCATACCTCACTCTGTCTCATACAAACGCAAACACACACACTCAGAGACAGTCACATTTTTCGGTCTCAAATACAAACAAAAAGCTATGACATCTTTTTTGGGGGTTGTCTTTAATAAGTAATCCACTTTCTAAAGAAAAAATAAATTTTTAATAATGATATGTAAAATTTGTCATGTACATTGAAAGTATGTCTATTTCATTTCCCAAAGGAGTCTGTGCTGATGGGGAGAAACCTGATACCTTTCTCTTTGTTATGCTTATGGCATAGCAGAACACCATCTGCTGTTGGCTTATACAAATGAAATGCAAACATCTGTTTAATCATGTCATAATCTGAAAACTGATTCTATGAACAGATTTATAGCAAACTAAAACAGAAAAGCAGAAAATCTAGCGAAGAAAAGGAGCATGGTGACATGTTCTAACAGAAAAAAGTAATGAAAACCAACAACATGCAAATGAAGAAGTTGTAAAAACAGCCCTGGGCTAGTAACAAGATCAACAAAAAAACAATGCAGGTCCAAAAAAACAGAAACAAAAAACTCTTAAAAAATACTACACAAGGATTATTTGAAGTTTGGCAGGCAACTGGTAATGATTCACAAGCACTACAATGTCCTGATGTTCTGACGTGTGTATTAGTGTGTTTCACCCTGTCATTAAAAAACAACAACAAAGAGAATATTTACAACAACAAATACAAAGAATGGCACGCAGTAATGCTGTCCATTGTCTATAGTTCAGGGGGCTATACGTGAGTGTCCCGCTTAAAAAGAAAGAAAATTGCTGCAAACATTGTGCAGATGTGTGGATTATGTGTCTCTTGTCTGTGTTGTGTGCATGTTTGGGTTTGGTTTTGGAGGGAAGGGTAAATTTAGGTCGGTTCTACTTCTCTGTCGGATCGCCAGGAAAAACGATCAAGAAATGATAATAATCCATGAGATGTAACGTATTATATCTATAAGCATTTTTAACATTCACAGGATCACAAACATGAAATCAATACCTAATCCTACAATTAAATCTCTTGCTTTTACTTACTGTAGCATCTTGAAGGCCACCTCAAAGGCATCTACTACTTTGGTGCAGAAAAGAAAGCGACGCTTAATATGGGAAAAAAACAACAAACAAAAAAAAAACGGCTCAAATGCAAGACTCGGGTTTCTGCTGACTATTGTCCCAAGAGACCCAACAAGCATATGAGCACGTTCATTGTTCATCAACAGACTGAGCTGCATCTCTGGAAAAGCGATCACGGCTGCAATATTTTCGTGAATGGAGGGAAGTGGGCAGATTCGTTTCTAGATTCTACAGTTCTGCTGCCAAACACAAGTGCTCTCCCCTGGCCCTCACACGACCCGTACCCTTACCCCTTGCTTTGCCCTACCATCTTAAAAGATATGATTTGAAGGTGGGGCGAAAGGGGGGGGGGGGGGTCTCCAAGCAAAAGGAAAACGCCCAGTGTGAAAAAGCCAACAGTGAGAGGACACACTAGGCACACTAACTTTTTTTTTAAACAGCCAGCACCATAGGGTTTCATTTTTCATGTCAAATGTTCTTTTCATGGAAACTTATGTTTTTAAGGTGCTTCAGCCCCCCCCCCCCCCCCCCCCCCCCCCCCCCCCCCCCCCCCCCCAACTCCTCAACATGGCCTTGGGATGGTGCAGATGGAACAAGAATACGTTCTAAACCGCTGCACCCCCCCCCCCCCCCCCCAACTTAACGGCTTTAAGAGAGTAACCATATGGTTCAATCTACCAAGGTATGTGAGCATGCACTAAAAACAATGACTTCGTGTTTGTGTTAGAAGATGGATAAGGGGGTGGGGGAGGGGGAGAGATCAATACCATTGCACTGCAGACACGATTTTTCTCCTAACTGTCTCAACATCGATTACATGATTGACTATGAACAAGCAAAATAGAGCACTTCTTCTTAAACCCTGAAGTATCTGCTTATTGACTTATTTGCCAGCTACCATTACTGATTTGAAACTGTACTAAAAAAAAAAAAATTAAAAAGAAAAAGAACAAGACAATCAACGTCCCTGAACGACGAGGCCCGGGTAATCATGCAGATGACTGGGTGAGGACTAGCAACTCTGCAGGATTTGGACTGGTGCTCCTCCTACCACACATCTGCCAGGTGTTTCTTGTTCTCCTCCAGGCTGAAACCAAAGACAACGCAGACTGTCCATGAACACATCTCTCTCTCTCTCTCCTCCCTCCCTCTCTCTCTCTTCCCCACCCCAACATATTATCTATGCCTATTTCCGTATGAAACACTGGATTTTATTGTTGTTGTCTGCATCGTTCCCTGTGTTCTTGTGCAACACCGGACAATTGATGTTGCCCTTTTCTTCCCTGCATACCCAGTTTTAAAGATTGGACTTTGTTGACGAGATAGAGTTGTCCCTCCGTTTCTTTGTCAAACATTGGATTTTACGGTTTCTGTAGGCTACATGCTGTTCTTTTCTCTCATGAAACTCAAAAACTGTGTTGATAACCTCTACGTTTTTTCCTCTCTTTTTGTGAAACGTTGAACTTGATTGTGATGGAAACAGCGTCTATCTGAGTATGGATGCTCATACCACAAAGATCAAACACAAAAACCGATTCCTAGAAAGGTTTGAACGTGATAGTTGCTGCACTCTACAAACGCAGGTGAACAAGAGGGGTAACATTCTAACAGTTCAGGTGGGAGTAGGTCTATACAGCTTCACAATAAAACCCTTTACACGCAGAAGCGACGTCCATGTACTGTCCACACGCAAGTGTATAAAGAACCCTGTACAGTCGATGAGAAAGTACTGTACGTTAGTTGTCTACACACAACTAAATCCAAAACCATTCACAGTTCAGGTGAAAGCAATGTACACGTACTGTCCAAACACAACTGTACAAACCACGATCCACAGTTGGCTACAGGTAGAAGCAACTTGTATGTACTATCGATAGTACATAGAACAGTACATAGAACCTTTAAGTAATGATGGAAGCAACGAACCTGTACTGTTCTCACACAACTGTATAAAGAATTTGCCATATACAGTACAGGTGGAAACAACCATTAGATGTACCACCTATACAACTGTACAACGCGCGCTGGTGACCTACTCGTTTTTGAGTGAACCAGTATTTTAGGAAGAAGAAGAAGAACGAACTCCTTTTACAATGAATGCAAAAGCAACGTCTGTGTACTATGCATTCACAAGTGTACACATAACTCTTTTAAGTAGAGATGGAGGCGAACCAGCCGCCGTGGCGAAGTGGTTAGCGTCGCGGACTCCCGTCTGGGAGGTCGTGGGTTCGAATCCCATCAGAGTCATGTGGGTTTTTCTGCCCCGACCGGCTCCTACCCAGAGTTGAGTTTGCTGCGGACTCAGTTGGGAAGACTGGGACCACACAGTCGAGTTTCATCCACTTAATCATTTAATGGATGCGTTTCTGAGAGTGTTGCTCAAATTTCCTGACCAACACTGCAGGTGCCTGTATCTCTCGGGCCTGGTTGACGCCGGGATATATTATGAAAGGAAGCGTAGAGTACAGCCCTGTCATGTAGTCTCAGACCGAAATGGAAATCCGTAGCATCATCTTAATCATCCACATTCTCATCGATCAGCATTAAAAAAAGAAGTCTCAAATTCTGTGGCCCTTCATGCCCTGCTCTCATGGTGACCTCAATTTCGATGTCCTCTCCGCGTCTGTGGCCTTGGTTTGCTTCCGTCGGGGTCACCGGTATCGGCGAGTCCATGGGGGCTGTCGTTGGACGGACGTGGTGCCGCCCTCCGGAGGGAGAGCTCACTCACGCCGGCTCCGCGACTAAGCAATTATTGTCGTCAGTAGGGGGCTTAGTAGGTGGTGTCCTGCGTATGTTAGACCAGAACAGGCGCCACTGAACACCACCGAAGTGACTCGGCAGCAGTGTAGTGTCTCCTCCAGTGGGTTGCCTCTTGACGACTTGCCGGTGCCGGGGCTGCGGCGGGGCCGACCGGGCTGTGGCTGTGGACGGGGTGTCGGAATGAGCGGCGTGGGTGCACTGCCTCTGAAGTGGCGCAGAGGTTGGGACAGAAAAAAAGAAAAGAAAAAAAAAAGTAGAGATGGAGGCAACGAACACGTAATGTCCACATACAACTGTATAAAAATTTCATCCTTTACAGGTCTGGTAGAAGCGACATACATGTATGTACGCATTCTCCACACATAATTATACAAAGAATATCCCAGTTCAAATGGAATCAAAGTACACGTACTGTTCACATACATCTGGACAAAGGACCGAATTTCGGATGGAATTAAAGTACGCACACGATCCACATACAACTACACAAACATCTTTACAGAAGAGATGCAGTCAAAGTACTCGTAGGGCCTACTGTCAACACGACGGAACGAAGAATGCATTTACGCTTCAGATGAAAGCAACGCACGAACAAAGAAAGAAATAAACAACCCTAAGTCAGTCATGTTTGATAAAATATGCAGTAAAAAGACGATTTTTTCACACTTCTGGTGGAAACAACGCACGGACAAACAAATAAACAATCATTAATATTTTGTCAGTCACATTTTGTCACTCACATTTGACAAAATACATTATAAGAAACTACTATCTTTTATAATTATTACAATTATCAAAAACAAAACAAACAATGCAAAAGTATACAAGTTTACAAAAGGAAATGACTTTGATGAAAACTTGTGGATTACCTTTTTAAATAAGGATAGACAGAAAATACTGATTGGAACTATTTACAAAAGTCCAAACTCAACAACTGAAAGTGAAGAAAAAATGTTTGAGTTGCTGAAACAAATTAGATTAGAAAGATTCAAATATGTTTGTATAACTGGAGATTTTAATTTCCCAGATATTGACTGGCATGGTACTGGCTCTGGAGAAAGAGGTCAAAAGGTCATAAACTACCTAGTGTAGGATGCATTTCTGAACCAAATGGTGAAACAACCAACAAGACACAGGGAGGGACAAAAATCAAATATACTAGATTTAGTACTTGTTAATGATGAAAATATGATATCAGACATTAAGCACTTAGCTCCTATAGGCAAAAGTGATCATGAGGTTTTAATGTTCTCTTTGTACCTAGGAGAGGAGCAAGGAAAAGAAGAATCAAAGCAGTCATATAATTTTAAGAGAGGAAATTTTATACAAATGAAAGAAGAATTGAAGAAGATCGACTGGAATAAACTCAATGATCTTTGTGTAGAACAATGCTGGGTAGAAATTAAAAGTATTTTAAATTCTTTAATAGAAAACAACGTTCCAAAACAAATTATTAAGAAAAATAAAAAACAGAAACCAAAGTGGATGAATATAGACAATGAAATTTGTAAAAAAGAAATATAATATGTATCAGAGATTCTTAGCCACAAAGCAGGGGAAAGATTATCAAAATTATATTAAAGCACGAAATACTTGTAACAAAAAAATAAGAAAAGCAAAAAAGGAATTTGAAAAGAAGTTATCAAAGGAATGTAAACAAAATCCAAAAGCCTTTTGGAGATATGTACAATCGAAAACAAAGATGAATACTGGAGTGAGCCCTTTAGAGACTAAGGATGGTGACACAGTGGAGACAGATAGAGGTAAGGCAGATATTTTGAATACATTTTTTTCTAGTGTATTCACAAGGGAAGATACTAATAATATGCCTGTTCTAGGTCCAGCCTCAAGGTCAAAAGGCATAATGTTAGAAAATGTAGATATTTCAGTAGATGCAATAAAAAAGAAACTTCAATCTTTAAACCCTAATAAGGCATGTGGTCCGGATGCCATCCCATCGAGAATACTAAAAGAGCTAAACGAAGAAATGGCCTTCCCACTTTACATACTCTTTTCTAAATCTGTTAAAGAAATGATAGTACCTTCAGATTGGAAAACAGCTACAGTCATTCCAGTATTCAAAAAAGGTACAAGAACAGATCCAGGAAATTATAGACCAGTGAGTTTAACATGCATTATATGCAAAACTTTAGAATCATTTATTAGAGAGGCTATTATTAAACATATGACAGAAAATAAATTATATGCTGAGTGTCAGCATGGATTTCGTGCAAAAAGATCTTGTGTGACTGTCACACTGTCACTCTTGCATACCCGCATTCATGACAGCATTTACTCCATACGCACACGCAATCTTTCCAATCACCCAAAAGGAGCACTACCGAATGTTTTTCTTCTCCCCCTCTCCTTCAGGGAAAACACTTTACTAATCACATCACAACTTGTAAACAGATTTCACCTCTGTATCTCTCTCCACACTGAGAGACAAATAAATCTGCACACAGGTATCTCTCCTCACGTCGGGAGACAAATCAATCTTCCCACATGTATCTCTCCTCACACCGAGAGACAAATCAATCTTCACACATGGATCTCTCCTCACACCGAGAGACAAAATAGTCTTCACACTTGTATCTCTCCTCACACCGAGAGATAAAATATTCTAGTTCCGCTGCTATAGAGCTATGGCCTTCACATTCCGTTATCCAAAAAAAAATCCGAACCAGGAGAATACATAACCCCCGAATCACTGAGGACCTGCCTCCCTAAAGAAAAAGCCCCCCTCTTTCAATTCCCTGTCTCTCTTAGACAATAACTGCCCCCCAAACTCTCCTTCCGGAGATACGTCCGATTTCTCTTCCTATTCCCCCCCCCGAAAAACGACGAGTTTCAACTCCTCTCCCGGGGTTGGTACGGGCTGGGCTGAACTACGGTGTGTTCCCCCACACAGGCATTTTAAAACCCACCTCACGGGTGAAAGATAAGGGTAAAGGGCAAAGGGGAAAAAAAGGGGTAAAGGGGCTAAACACGAATAAGGTTCGGTAAGTAACCGCTTCCATTAAAATATGAATTCTTTCTTTTTCTTTAAGTTTTCCCCCTTATTTTCCCCCCACTTCTATCACTCCCCTGGAAATGCGGGTCAGCAAAGGGGACCCCCGCCTGACGGTTCGAGTTTTGGGGCCTCGGGGGTTAAAACGTTTTTTTTCCCCCTTTCCGTGAGTGCATACTCAGGTTAAAACACATGCCAGCACCTTCCCTTTAAACCACCCTTGTAAAATTTTCATCAGTGGTCACTTTCACCCAATCCCACATTCGTTTTTTGAATAGTCATACTCAAAATTTTTTTGGGGGGCCCCGCTCATTAAAGCCATATAAATATTTTTCCCTTTTAATTGTGGCAGGGGGAAATGATTCATATCATAACAAAATTGATGGAGCTCACTTTCCTTGAGGGGGTACGTCACATGACACCCCCCATCCGGGAAAAAATTTTCTCCAGAAAATTTTTAAAGCTATACAACTTCACTTAAACACATCTTCACCATGAACTCAAAATGTTAAACCCACGCACGATTCACCAAATTTAATAATCACCGTATAAAATAAAACACCATGACCACCAAAATAGCATTTTTCAAATTTTAAATCTTTTTTTAAAAAAAACATTAAAAATTGATCACCATATTCCACAAGAAAATTTCACAAATTCAGGGTTTAAAACAATTGGGATATCAACAATTCAAAGCACAAATTGGTTCATCATTAAGATGTGAAGACTTTTCCCTTGATTTTTGCTCAATCTTGTTTCAAAACCCCATGAAAAGAGAATTTTTCCAATGAAATGTTTCTAAATAACTTTAAAACAAAATAAACTTTTTAAAAAATATCTTTTTTCCCCCCCACATTTTAATGTTATAGTCCTTAAAAAAGCACAGCTTCCATTTTTGACAATGACAAAGAAAAAATTTTGGTTTTTTGTCTCTTGCAAAATCAAACATGTATATATACATTTCAAAAAGGTTTTTTTTTTATCACACAAAATTTAAATTTATCTCCAAAAAGTTAACAAAATAGTCTTGTTTTTTCCCTTTTTTACCAAAGAAAAATTTTGTATTACATCAACAAAAGTAGTTGTTTTTTTTTGGCAAAACATAAGCCCACTTCAAAAAGAAAATATGCATAAAACCACTGTTTTAAACAGTCATAGCATAAAATGCACCGTAAAAAAGTGATCAACCGAAATCTTTAAAGAAACAAAAACAGGAATGCCCTTTCCCTTAAAGATAGTTACATTTGCCATAAATATTCACCACGGAAAACAAATCTCCATGACATTTTTTTTCCGGCACTGGTTCAACAGTAAACGGGAAATTTCCTGCAATCCCAAAGACCTTTAAAAATAATGCTGTTCTTATTTTTGGGAAAAATTTCAAAAACGCAGGGGCCTTTTGGTCAGCTGTAACAAAATTTTCTTCCATCAAAAACCCGGGCGAATTTTCCACATGCCCATACAATACCCCAAGCACTCTCTCGAAACCTTTTTTTTTTTTTTTTTTGAAAACGGAAGGGGGGTATGGTCTGGTTCGCACGGTTTTTAGAAGTTAACTGAATACTAGGGGGTTCAAAAAACCAGTTCTGTACCGGGGGTTTCCCCCAAAACACCCTAAAAGCTTTCAAAATGCTTTGAGCTGTTTGTTTTTTGTGACAAATCATTCACAGACACATCATAAAGGGTTTTCCCTTTAAAAAACAGACAGAAAGAAGGGGTAAAACATATCTGCACGGTGATGTTAACACTCCTACTTTTGCTGTTTTCAAACCCTTTTGATCTGCCCCTTTTCGTTACTTGGGGTAAAAATCACACTGAAAATTCTGCATGTTGACATCATTTTCTGCACGGATAATCCACTAAACCGACTGGTTGAGGGAAACATTTTTTACTTTTCAACATACTTCTTCAACAGTTCAAAAATAAATCCCTTTCTCAGTGTTTGCCATTTGATTTTATAATTTACTGCAAAAATTTCCCCGACCACCTAAAAAGGAAACCCTTCCACATAACACGAACTTGTTATGCATCAGTTATAACAAGGACTTTATCCCTACACTAAAGGGAACGGGGCCTTTGTTTTTTCTTCTGCAAAGCCCTTTGTACACATCTTTTTCCCCTATCACTGACTTTTGAGCAAGTCACAGCCCCTTCAAACTTTATCAGTTATAAACGATGGAAACATTTTTACTTCGGTAGCCCGCCCTTTCCGTCCTTGTGTCATAAATAGATCCAAAAGGTCCCCTTGGTGAGTGCCAAAAAACTCAAATGGTGAGAACCCCAGCGTTTCGTTCGGCATTTCCGTATCAAAAAGCAAAGCCTTACGAAACGACCCCATTCCTGGGGCTCTTCCCTTGCAACCTTTCTCAACGGATTTCAACGTTCCATTGAAATTTAAACCAGCCATTCGATTGGGGGAGATAGGGCTGGTTAAAATGGAAGAGATTGACAACATCTGTAATTTTTCTCTCAGAATCAAAATAAATTGCTTCCACAACCCAAGGAATTTCGTCTAAACCCCACTCGGGAAAAAATTGCAAGTAAGGCTTCAGCGACGATCGTTCAATTTTCTTCAGTGAATCCCTTTGGATACCTTTTGCTGTATCACCAAAGCAAGATAAGCGATACCCAAGAAGACGTGGTGCGGGTCCAACGATAAATACTCCTTCCGAAAGGGAAGGGAAATGAAGCATTTTGTGAAAGGTCCGGGGGCCGACCTTTCTGAATGCTTTTGGAAAAAGTCACAGGCGGCAGTTTTCGTACTTCCTTTGTGAACCGGGCCATAAAAAGAACAAGAACCTTTTTAACGTTCTTTTGTCCCCAGTGACCACGCAATGCCATGAGCCGTGGCAGCACGTTTTTCTAAGTGGTTTTTGGGAAACCCCAACCTGTCGTTTCCTGTCCAGGGCACACCTGTAAGAAAGTCAGGTCATATGACGTTGTTTTTTCCGTTTGGGACGTCAGTGACAGTCTGTTTAGCACGAAAATATTGTCGCCGTCTCGTCTTTTTTCCCCGCATTTCTTTTAAATCTCGGGGTAATCTGGAGTTTCATCCCGTTTTGACCTTTGCGGCTTTGTAGCCTTTTTCCCGCCTATGCATTTGACTGTACCACAAACAAGGGAAAAAACGATCCCCAGCACCCCCATGTACGTACGACACCTGGCAAATTGCCCCAGATCAAGTCCCCCGTGGGTTATCAAAGACACAGGCGGTAGAAAACCGGAGATAGGTGTGTCACTGAATTTTTGCCCCAAAAATTTCAATCTTGCCCCCCAAAAACCCACCTTTGACATGTTTTAATAGGCTTGAAGCACGAAAGACTTCCGTACACCAGCAGTGTGCACCAGTGTCTCGCAAAACCGAAGCCTGCAACCATTTTTGGCTCCGTTTTCTAACACCATCCACAAAAGATTGTCTGGTGTCAAAACAAGGCCCCCCCTCACAATCAATGGAACTAGCGGGGTTTTTAAATCACCCCGGGCTAAAGGGCAAATTTTGTTTCAGATGAACTCCCACAAAAAAACAGCGCATTGTTGACGGCAGTGACTGATTTTGTGAATTCGTTCTGGCCACGAACTGGCCCAAAAGGTCTACTGGGGGGTCGTTGTCCACGCCTCGGAACTTGGGGGAAATAACGGGTCTTCGGCGGTGGTACTGGTAAATTTACGAAGTCACTGAAACCCCGGAAAGATCCCCGTCCTTCCTAGGATGTATATCCTTTAGGACTCAAAAATGCCACGATTTTCCCTTTTTGTAACTCCCCTGTCCTGAGGGATAGTACATGCGCAGAGACTCAAAAATGGAAAATTTCCTTTCCTACCCCGCCCTTTTCTGGGTGAGCGTACAAACTGATCAGCCATCTGACACTTTCTCCATTTTCAAATTGCCTTTTTTTAAGGAAAATGAGATCTTTGCTCACCTCGGAAAAGTTTTCTCTAAGAAAGGAGATCTCGCATGACTGAAAAACTTGTTCGTTTTTTGATAAACGATCCATCGATCTAAACAATATCATACGGATCAGAAAAGACGGAAACGTTCCCTTTTTTAGGGGCCAAAAGGAAACGTTTGTGAAAACGACACAGAACATTGAAATTTCTTGAGGAGTTCTCTTTCAACGATCCAATTTTAAATTTTTTTTTCGCTGCAAGTGAGTGGGACAAAGTCAAAGGCACCCCTTTAAAAAAACGCGCATATACAATGTCCCTTTTCTTTGGCCCAACCCCCAAACGTTGGTGATTTTTAAAACGGAAAAAAAAAACTAATGTCATCCCCTTTTTTTCCCCCAAAAACGCAAACTTTTGGAAAATAGCCCCTTTTGGGGTTTAGGAAGGTGCGGAAACCCACTGGGGGAGGTTCTCTCGATGCCTGGTTCTTTTTAAATTTTACATCGCTCTAGTTCAAATCCTCAAATTAAATTGACGTTCTTCAGCTTCAGCTTCCCTCGTATCTATTTTCTTCAGCTTCCCTCTGAATTTTTTCTTCAGCTTTCCCCCTGAGTCTATTTCTTCAGTTCCCTCGTTAATTTAAATTTCTTCAGCTTCCCCCGTATCTATTTGCTTCCTTTCCCCCCTTTTAATCTTTTTTTTTTTCAATTTCGGCTTCCCCCTGAATTTATTTTCTTCAGCTTCCCCTGTCTTAGCCTTTTCTGCCCTAACTGGCATTGTTGCACATAGTTATAATTTTTCTCCATCAAAAACCCCAAACGTTTTCCCCTTGTTTAACAATCATCAAAATATCTAATGAACCTCAAAAAAACACCAAAAACTAAAGATGAATAAAAATAAGGGGAAAATGATAAATTTTTGTTTCCAAAACCCGAATTAAGTATATACAAAACAGAAATTTAATTTCCTGAAAAAAGAAAAAACCCCTTACAAAAAAAGGGAGATTGAATCCAAGGAATGATTTTTTTCCAAAATAATTTGCAACTGCTTCAATTTGGATTTAAAAAACAAAAGAAATTTTTAATACAAAATGTTTTCCCCAAAAAAAAAATAAACACAATAAAGTTTTTTGGAAATAAACTTTATAAAGTTTTTGTTCTCAAAAACTTGTTGTCGTCTTTTTTTTTTACTTTAATTTCAAAGAATTTACAAAACAAATGTCCCCCCTTATACAAAAAAGAATATAAAAATTTACAAAACAAATGGAAGCACAAAAAATTAAAAAGAGGGAAGAAAAACAAAAATAGCGGGAAACCTACCTAAAAAATGAAAAAAGTAGAAAAAAAACTAATAGGAGCTTATTGAAGAGAAGGTTTAAAGGGGTTTGAAAAAGGGGGTGAAAAGGGAAAAAAAGGATAAACAGGGCCGGAATAGTTGGCAGAAATCAAGAAAAGCAAAAAAAACCCACAACAGCACCCCAGTGGGGAAATGTCTCCCCCCTGAAATGGAGACGGGGAAAAAAATCACTCACAAAATACACCCCACTACAGTAAAATAAAAAAAACAAACAATCAAACAATAAATGCACATTCACCCCAAAACCAAAAAAAATCTCGCACCACCCCAAAAAAAAAATATCAAAAGAAAAGATTTTATTTTGGGGAGAGCGGAATCAACCTCCCCCACACTTTAGCTGCGGAGGAGAATTTTTCCCACCTCTGAGGGGGAAGGGGAAAAATCAAACTGAAACAATAGGGAAAACGAAAGAAAAGTATTATGAGAAGGGGAAAAACATTTATCCCCCAAAACCCCTGTCCCCCTGCTAAACGCAGGGAAAGGTTTGGGGGATCTCCCGGGAAAGGGGACAAAATTAAATCCCTAGGGGGAAGGGAAAAACTCCCCCAACGCCCCGCCCCCTTCTGCCAGGTTCGGCAAAAGGAGGGTTTAGGCTATCGGCCTGAGGTGGGGGAAGGGGGCCCAAAAAAAAATCCCACCCCAAAAAAAAAAAAACCCCTTTAAAGGTAGAGCAAACAAAAAAAAGTCACCCCCTAAACAAAAGAAAAAGCAAAAACAACAACAAATGCAAATATTATACACAATAAATAATTAAACTTTCTTTTTTTTTTTTTTCCTTTCCCTCAAACCCTTGAGGCACAAATAGAAACCCTTTTTTTTTTTTCCTCAAACCCTGAGGGTAGAGAACGGGAAAACCTTCTTTCAAGCCCTTGCTCCCCACCAATTTTTTGGGCGAAAGTGCCCAAAAATCAGCAATTACAGTTCTCTACAAGTAAGACTTAAATAACCAAAAAAAACGATTACTACAAACAACGACTCGTGGGGTTACCCTTTTTAAATACAAATTTACAAAATTTTTTAATTTTCAGTTTTTGTTTAAAACTTTGTTTTTTCCTGGTCTTTTCAATAACATTTTTTCGCGCAAACATCTTCAAATGAGTTTTTGTCTTTCATGTAAAATAAAACTACAGTCTTTAACTGTTCTCAAAAGTTTAAAAAAACCGATTTATATTTCTGGCATAAAATCCAAAAACTTATCCACATGTCCCCCACTGAAAGCCATTTCGACAAAGTTTTTCTTTTTTAACATGTTTTTTTTCGAAAAAAAAAACAGTCACTATAATAAATAGTGTTTGCGTTCCTTCAAACAGTCTAAAAACTGTTCTAAACCCCACTCAGTTTATTGCTGGGATAACAAATAATTCACATCTGTCCATAAAACCTTCTTTTAGATATCTTTTTTCCCATTTAATTTTGACAAAAAACCACAATATAAATTAAAATTAAAAACGATAAACTTTTGTAACGGGTCGAGGAAAAATATTTTTTTTTTCCACACCATCTGCCACAAATCAATGACAATGAGGATTTTTGCATAAAGTTTAACTGCCCCAGTTTTATAACAGAGTTTAATCTAATTCATTATTATTTTTATCATACTCTCCTCAAAATTTGTTCTAAATAAAACCCAGAGGCCTAAATGAAAAGATTAATCCAATTAGCCCCTGTAAATTGTTTCTATTTAAGTCAAATGTTTTTTGTTGCTTGTTGTTATGATCTTAAATCCCCCATTTTTAGAACACGAAACAACGTTAAGACGTTTAACGTTAAGTTTTCCCACAAATATTAATTCCTTTTAAAGGTCATCACAAAACGCCCCAAACCCCATCCCTCTCCACTTTTTTAAAAGACAGAAATTTCAAAACATTGTGAACGTTCTCCTAATTTTCTGTTTGGGAAAGAACTGAAATTTTGTAAAGCTTTTTTTACAACTTTTTCTTTCTGTGGGGGTTTTACTGTTTTTTCCCCATACGGCTTTTTTTAAATCTCTTTCTGACTATTATCGCCCGGGTATAAGACTTACTGAAAAGGGCCAAGTTAAGCTTTTCTGAAATTTTTTTGGGGTCAAAAAAGAAAGGGGCTTTGAATTAAAATTTTATTTCCCATTCAAATAGGTTTCAAAGTGCCATTTAGGTCATTTTTTCGAATCTATTTTTATTCAACTGCCAACATTATTTGCTTCTAGATTGCGTAGTTGTTCTATTTAGGAAACCTTTTTTTGTCGAAACCTTTTTGGGTTTAAATCCCATTTTTAGTGACCAAAACCATACAAAGTCCCTATCTCACCATTCTGTCAAAGTCCCAACGTCTGCAAGGCCCTTTTAATTCAAAGGTTTAATACACCTCACAGGACAATTTACCCGGTTTTTTCTGGCCCACGCGACAAAATTTTTTTTAGTAGCGAAATTTTTTTATTTCCAAAACAATGTGAGTTTCACATTTCACGATTTTCCCCTGTTTTGTCTTTGATTTTTAAATTAAATGATCCGACCCCCCACAAACTAACTTTAAACTGAAAATTTAGGAATTGTAAAATTTCATAATCGAATTGCGTTTTTCCCTGACGGAAACCTTAAAAAGTTGGGGGCCTTCCATCATATAAGTTTTCATCATGCCAGCCTCCAAATTTAACAAGAGTAATGAATGTAATGAAGTTTGAGGGGATTTTCCCCCCAATAAGTATTTTTTTTGGGTGAACCTAAATCTATGATTGTCAGCTCAAAGCCTAACATTTAGCTACTCTACACCAAAAGGGAAAGTGCATTTCTTTTTCAGGTTTGAATTTTAACATTGTTTTTTAATTCGCTTTGTTAAGTTTGAGATAATGCAAAGTTACTCATTGCTTCTTTTATGAGCAAAACCCGTAATAAACCACGCTATTGTTAACGGGCTAACTTTGTTCCCTGTTTTGTCAACTTTTAAAACCTTTTTATTCTTCCGATTCACTTAATTAAACCATACCTTTGAAAAATATTCAGGGAGTGCGACCATTTTGGTTCCGCAATTTTTTTTCAACAGCATGTTCTAAAACAAGGACGTCGGGTTTTGTTATTTACAAACATTTTTTAAAAAAAATTTAAAAAATGATGCATTCAAATATACTGATGCAAATTTTCGTTGGCCGCACAAAAATTTTAAAAAAAATATAGCAACTGATCCTTGACATTGCTGTGACCCAGCCCCCTTTTCATAAAAAGGTGAGTACCCCATTGAAAGCTATTTTAAACCCCCCTATTAAAACGACCACATCAAGAAAGCGGGGTTTAGTCATCCGATGCAGTTTTATCAGAACCATTAAACTTTGCTGTTTTTTTTCGCACAACGGGGTGGGGAGTGTCGTATCGATCTTTTAAAAATCACCAGATCCTTTGTGGTCATGTACGTTTTTCATTTCTATTACCCCCTTCAGACTATTTTACAAACTGAAAGCGCCTTTTTACCAAAGAAAACCATTTAATCCACTCACAACAAAATGACATAAAAGGTTTTAAAAAAGGGTTTTGTCGAATTCAATATTAACAAAAGACAGGCTTTAGACAAACGTGGTCATAATCATGGCCTAGGCAAACCTTTATTTTCGGGCACGCACAGAAAAAAACTATGACGGGCATCCTCCTTTCAAAATTTTCTTTCAGGAAAAACGTTCAGCCGGGGCCCTACAGCAAGAGCAAAAACGCAAGGACAACATTTACTTAACGCTTCTAAGGCCTAACTAGGGGGGAATAGAAGAAAAACGACCTATTCGTACTTCTTGGTTTTTGCTAGGGTCGCAAGCACAGGCGATCAACATAACTACCTTCTACGGGCCCTTTGACGCCCAAAAACAATACTTAGAAAATTTAAGGACGCCATAATTTTACAGTTGATTTACCTTCAAGTAAAAAAGATCCCAAAATTTTTACAATCCCAAAGATCGAAAGTAACTTTCGTTGGCACTGGTTATACATGCGCCTTCGACCTCAACCCGGGTAAAAATAAAATAAACATAAAAATGAAATTCTTATGCAGGAAAAACAAAGGGTTGGGAAAACGCATAAATTCGACCATAAATTACAAGCATAAACAAACACCCAAGATTAGTCATCTTTTCCCCGAATCCAAACCACCAAAGTCTTTGAAGACCAGCAAAGCCGGGGACTCTGTTCCGATACCATAATAGAAAAACAGCGCTTGTTCTTGGTTTAACAGGCCTAGGTTATTTTGGTCTTTATTTTACAAAATATAACCCAAACTATTAAAGAACTAATGTCCAAAGTCCCGGGCCAAAACCCAAACTTTTTTGCTTGCAGTAACAAAAGCCACTAACAACACCCCCCAATAACCCGAAAGAGCTATAGCTTTACTGGCTAATTTTTTTAATAAATTCGCAAGATGATCAACTGTTTTTTACCCAGATTTATCAGGGAGGGGATGGCGATGGACTAAACTTTTGACCACCCCCACCCCTTAAAAGCCATCACCATGTACTTATTGCAAATCCAAGGCGTTTTAAAAAGCTTTCTAAAATTGACTCCGCTCTCAAACAGTGTTCGTATCGTTCTCTAGTGTCGTTCTTTATATAAAATTTTTGGGTAGTTTCTCTTTTTCTGCCACCCTTTAGTTTTGTAATTGTTTTTTGGTTATAACACACTTCTAGTCTTCTGATCTTTTTTGTTAAAAATCTTTTAGTCTTTGGGGTTTTTCTTTCTTTAATATCATGCCTAAGTTGGCGTCACAGCCTCAAAGAGTTTTCTTTTTTTTTTTTTTTTATCTCATCAGTTCACCTAGTTTTTTCTAAATTTTTTGTTAATTCGCCTCGATGTTCTTAAAAACGCAAGGCCCTTTTTCTCGCATAGGCAAGGGGGAACATTAATTTTTTTAACGCTTTTTTTTAAAAGTTTTTCGCTTCTTTTATTTATAAAACGCCGCTGATTTATTTAATTTTTTAATTCCATTTTGATTTGGGTTTTCGTCGGGATTCTGTAGTGTGTTTTGAAGTTTGCAACTGCCCCGCCCTTTAATTTTGGCTGCAATGCCAAGGGGTTTTTTATTTTTCACATGATCATTTCTAATTGAACCCACGCTAAAAACTTTGATGGGGCGGTTTGTTGAAGCCCAACAAGTTGCCCCCGACGTTTTTTTCAGACAAATGACCCTCTTTTTTAAATTCAAAATCAATTGGTCTATAAATTTGGAGGGTTTTGACCCAAACTTTTTAAAAACTCCGACCCACTTTCTGTTAATTCCCTGCATTGAAAGGGGTTGAGCGATGCTGTGTTAAAGGGGTCATTTCCCAGTCGTCTCCAGGGTCAAAACATCATAATCTTTTTTCATCTTCAATTCCTGCCATGTTTTTAAATAAAAAATTTTTTTTTTTGCTTTAAAAAATGCGCAAGCACATGGGTCATTCAACCCGCATAGAAGACTGAAAAAACCTTTGGTGAGGGGAAAAAAGCGGGCTATTTCGTTCCAAAAAATCCATCTACTATTAGCAGACAAATCTTTCGTCAAATTTCCAGACCTAGGGCAGATGAAAGTGATTGTGCCAGGCCCGCGCGTCTTTCTTTCAAAAAAGCGCTCGATTCAACAACAACCCAAACAGGACATTTTACAGAACCTGGGGGGCAACGTTAAGAAAATTTCATAAAACTTGAGGGGGAAAAAATATTTTTTTTACACAATGCAGCTATTTTTAACCTATTCGATCTTGGTAACCGGGACTGAAAAGGGGTGACTTTGCTTTCAAGGGAATAGAAAAGAAAAGCCTAAAAAAAAGAATAGGTCCCAAACAAAGACGGCAAAAGTATGTGGTGTAAATTTTGCGTTTTGGGAAAAAAAGCTTTTTTCCTTCCCCTTTGATTTTGATTGTTAAAAGCGCATCCCCATACTTTTAAGACATTAAAAGACAGACTGTCATATGAATAACTTTTAATGAATACAAAGGTTTTTCAGTCAAAAGACACCGAAGCAATGTACAGCATTTTTTGACATCTCGTTTGAGTTTTCGTTGTTAGCAACCCTAATTTAGCAAGGCTGATTTAGCAACATATCAGTCAAAATAGCAATATATTACAAAGAGTGATTCATCTACAAAATATCAAAGCAGGGGGAGACACAAGGAATTTTTTTTGTTTTTGCTCTCAGCAAAAATCGCTTAAAGGTATTTTATTGCTGTGTGAAAAATAAGAACCATTCAAAAGAGGAAGTGAAAATTTTTTAATCCAAAAAAAACAAAGTACAAAATTCGATTTTAGGGCACCTAACCAAAACTATGCTAGCGGCTTTTAAAACCCTTTTCACATTTTGATGAAAAAAGAAAACGTTTGAGTGGAGGGTAAAATCCAACATTGACCTTGGCTAAAGACTACACCTTCACATGTAAAACTGATATTTTTTAACAACAAAATACGGTTTTTGGATTTACCTGGTCAACAGAGGTAATCATTCAGGACGGGGAAATTGAAGAGGTAATAAACATTCAAAATTTAAAAGAAGAAGAAGCTGAAAACCCTTTAAAGTACATTTGTTTTTTAAAATATGAGCGCAGCGAAATATTGAAAAAAACAGATTAAAAAAATATCAAACAAAAATTTTTTTTTTTTTTAAAAAGCATGTCGTTCAGGTTTTTCCAAAAGGCCACACGCCGCCAAGAAAAAGAATAAAAAAACCCCCAACATAAAAACCTTCAATTTAACCCAACATTACACAAATGCACAAGTACTGAGCAAGACCTTTTCAAAAACGAAAACCAAACGAAGGATTTTGCTGTCTTTTAAAGCTGTTACATAGTTAATACTGGAGCACGACTAAAGCGCCCTATCAGCAGGGAAAGAGTGTTTTCTCTTACAACGGGGAAGGACCCGCACTTAAACCCTAGGGGTTTGTCTTTAGCTCTCGGGCGTGTTCATTTTGCCGTAGTGCTGCTAGCAAAAAAATAAAAACAAAAATCCAAAAAACACCACTATGGTTCAACTAATAACACTAAACTTAGCTCGTTTTAAACGACAAAAAATAAGCGCTTTTGACTCCAAAAATCACGGATGAAGAATTAAACGTTTACAGCCGATTTGATGACTACAAAAGACAAAAGTTTGATCTTCAAAAAAAGGCAGGGGAATTTTTTTCAACCCCCAGACCCCACAGATAAAAAAGGGAAAGCTTAAAAAAAGTAAACGAAACATTAAACTCTGTTCTAAACAGCTCACATTAACAACACCAAAAAGGGGGTGTAAACTTTTTGTTTATAGTCCCAAACGCAAAAAACCGTTGATATTGATTCTGATTAATTATTTTTTTTAAATTTTAAAAAAATATTTTTTCTTAGAAAAAAAGACAGCATGGCTAAATATTGAAGGACAAGACAATTTTTTGAAGGGAAAGCTTGAGAAGAGCGTTTATCAGAGCACTGAATAATATGTTTTAAAATCATTGACCCAACAAAAGTACAGGGAAGCGTTGTACATGCAATTTCTCAAATTTTCCCGGCAAACTAACAAAACCTGCCCTTTAAATAATGTTTGCTGTTTTTTTCGACTATGTAACAATAAAGAAGAAAAAACTAGAATCTGGGTCTCGACAAAAAAACTTTCTTTTTCCCCTAATGACTTAAACACCCGGTTGGGCAACAACGCTTTCACAGTTTGACGCTGCCGCTGAAGAAGCAAAAAAGAAGGGCCGGTTGGTCAAGGCGAAAACTTTGAGATAGATTAAAACAGCTAATATGCACCGATTGTAGGAAGGCTTTTCAACCGCTACCCGGGTTGGTTTAAAAAGGCAATTTTAAAAAATAAAAAATTCAGACCAAATTTTTCTGTGTGCGTTCTTGCAAGGCTGCATCATTCCGCGAACACGCAGAAAAAGTGACTAACACACAAACCCCAAAGATCTTTAAATTCAATGGAATACCTTTTCCTGTTAGGTAACCAAATTGATCAGTTTTGAAGAACAAAACAAACCAATAACTTTTTAATGTTTTACCCCATGGATGAGGAAACAAATTTGTTGCCAATTAAAGTGTCCAAGAACAGTCCAACAATAGCGAACCAGACAAAAATCATGTTGACTTACTACTAATGTTTTCACCAGCGGGGCTACCCCATTACACATTGATACGCACAATGAGTAATTATTGAGTTATACTACAAACAAACATAGAAAACAAGAATTCTGCAGAAAAGGGTTAACAAGAATTCCATCTGTGCAAGCTGCGAGTGAACATATAAACACATTGTAAAATTTCTGTAGACTGTAATACAGAACTAATTACCCCACCCCCGGATCAAAGTTAGTTTAAGAACTGGAAAAAACTGCAACATTCTCCATATGTTGTTTACGCAGACTTTGAATCACTCATTGTTCCTTATGAAGGGCCAGCACCACAAAAACTTCGAAAAACAGTCTTAATGAGTAATCATCAGATTTGTTCATTTGCCTTCATTATTTTTAGGTCGGATGGCGTTTATTCAGAACCAAATTAATAGGGGACCAAATGCGGCTAGAAGATTTTACAGCGCATGCAGCAAGTGCGTAATGATTGTTCTAAAATCTGAATTTACTGAAATCATGATGACGCCTAAAAGCCCAACAACAGTATGACTCAGCCACTCACTGTTGGATTTGTGGTTTAGAGCTAACGCCCAACAGTAAGAGACCATGATCACATTACGGAAAGTTCAGAGGACAGCGCATAACAAATGCAATCTTCAACTAAAGTTTGATCCAAAGACATGGAAGCTGCCCATCTTCTTTCATAACTTGCGAGGTTACGACCTCATCTTATATTGCAAGCAGAAACCCAAAGCGCCTTCAGGGTAGCATGCATTGCACAGTCATCAGAAAAGTACATGTGTTTCACTTTAAATAACATGTCTTTCTAACACTCTATGCAACACATGATGGGCTCATTAGAAGCACGGCTATGTCCTTAAAGTCCGCCCAATAACGGAAGAATATTTTTACTCAACGCTTGTTAGAAAGGGTGTTTACCCTTATGAGTACATGAACAGTTGGGAAAGGTTTGACGAAGAAACGCTTCCTCCTAAAGGCGCGTTCTTTCTAGTCTTAGAGGAAAGGACATCAGCGACCCGATTACCAGCATGCCAAGATGCGTGGCAGAGTTAGATTGTAAAACGATGGGAGACTACATGACTCCTACTTGATGGCTGATGTAGTTTTTTTTGGCGGACGTCTTTGAAAATTATAGAAAGAACCCGCATGAAACATTACAGTTTTTGGATCCTGCGCATTATATTTCTGCGCCCGGATGAGCTGGGACGCTTTCTTAAAGTTTACTGGAGTACAGATTTATTTATTGTCGATTTTCCAATGATTCAGATGATTGAAAACGGATTGCGTGGAGAATTAGTAGGCGTCGCATCATTACTGTAAAGCAAACAACAAATACTTGGACGATTATGACAAGTAAAAAGTCTAACTATCTCATGTATTTAGATGCAAACAACTGTATGGTTGGGCAAAGGGGCAATCACTTCCATTTACGTAACTTCAAAATGTACCAGGTGCGAAAAAATATCAAAAGGCATTTAAAATGGTTTGAACAGTTTAACGCCTGATCACAGCGCGGCTTCATTCTAGAAGTTGACTTAGAATATCCTCATGAACTCCATGACCTGCATAATGACTATCCATTGGCAGCAAAAGTCTAAAGATGGATCCAAGAGAGCCCCTAAACTTGTGCCTAATCTTCGAGGCAAAAAAATTAAAAAAAAATCCATTACAGACTTCTGCAATTTTATTTAAGACATGGTTAAAAGTTAACAGCTGTTAAACGTATAATTGCTTTTGATCAAGAACAGTTCATAAAACCCATACATCATGAAGAACACTGATCTCAGAACTAAATCCGCAAAAGCTTCAGAAAAAGACTTTTTCAAGTTGATGAACAACAGCTGTTTTGGAAAGACTATGGAGAATCCCCCAAAACTAAAGATGTCAGATTGGTCACCAAGAGAATGAAGCATTAAGCTGACTTCAAAACCTAATTATCAGGACTTCAGAAGATTCCATGATCAGCTTTTGGCATAATGATGAAAAAAAATAAAGTCAAATTAGACAAACCTGTTTTTATTGGTTTACTGTTTAGAATTATCAAAGCTTTTGATGTTAGAGTTTCTTTATGACTACTTAAGCCCTCGAATCCTGAGTCCAGAGTGCTTTACACAGATACAGATAGTTTTGTTAAGATATCCCTACTGAAGACATCAAAAAAGACATGGAAATGGAAGTGCTAAAGGGCATGCAGGATGGTATGACACGTCCGATTACCTAAAGACTCGCCTTTACATTAAATTTACTAACAAAAAGGGTTTTAGGAAAGATGAAGGATGAATTATCTGGAAAGTAATAAAGGGAGTATGTGGGGTTAAGGTCAAAAATGTACAGTATTTCGAGCCAGGAAAAATCATTAAGAAAGCAAAGGAATATCTCGCAGCGTTTTTGCAGTCAAACATATCACATGACAACTACAAAGAAGCATTGTTTGGCAATAAGACTTTTCATCATGACAACGTAAAACTGCGATCTAATCAACAGAGATCAACACAACTTGTAACAAAGAATAAATTAATAGAACAAACACAAAACGGTGTTTTGTTAATCCAGAGTTTTCATATGAAATTTGGGGCACTGGAGAACCGTAAATTAATTAAAGGGGAACTGTGCCTGGCGAATTATCTGCATTCTTCTTTCACAAAAGATCTTTGAGGGGCTGCTGTTTTGTTGTGCCATTTCTCGTAAATAATACACGGGCGGATTCATTTTAAAATTTCCCTTTTTATTTCGTACGGTCAACACTCCAAACCGATCTGTTGCCCTGATGCGAGTGTCCCCTTCTGCTTCCCCCGGTAAAAAAAGGTACCTTACTTTAAACCCCCAAAATGGTAATAGTTTTGCCGGAATGAAGACTCTCCTTCAGCAACATTTATTGTTTTTCTTTGATTGCTTGTACTGTTTTTAGCCCTTTAAATTCTTCTTTAAATTCATTGCGCGCAAAACTGAGGGCATCTTCAAACCCCATTCTGTGTTGCGAGAATTGTCAATCAGCTCTCGGGAATACTGAGGAGAAAAGTCTTTCAGCTAACTGTTTGTTAAATTTTTTCGACTAAAGCCTGTGATCTATGAACTCCGGAATGCCTCTTTTAAATGGTAACTCTATGTTTCAACAATAATTGATTCACTTGGCCTTTAAATTCTTTCCATCGTCAACTTGAATCATGCAGGATAGTTAGTGGCCCTCGTTGGTATATCAGTTGTATAGCGACAGCAACAGCAGAACACTCTTTTGTGTTAATGGTTCCGCATCTTTGTATCTTGAAGCCATATCAAGACTGTGAGTGCGTACTTAAATCTTTTCGTCTAATCCTATCAGAGGGAAAATATAGAAATCCATTTGAGGGGTGTCGTTTGGAGTTGTATTGACAAGTGCGGCCCTCTGTATTCGTCTAGGTGCAGGTAAAAAATTTGCCAAATCGCTTGTTTAGATAACCATTCTTTTGCTGTTTGTTCACTAACTCCAGCTGCTTGGTTTAGCTTTTAATTGCTGTGATGCCCTCCAATATCCTTGGGCGAATAATAGATTTTGTTCATTTTTATTCAGCCAATTTTAAAGTGCAACAAAATACACGACGGTCATACCAACGACAATAAACCCGTTTTTCTTGCATCTTTTTTTTCTGATGGTTGATAAAAGTCACTGAATTTGGTGGGGGCAATGTCTGGACCGGTTTCCCTGTTACTAGATAATATTCTTTTATTGCTTGATCAACATCTTTAAATATGTAAGCTGCATCCCCCTTCTTTTCAGTGTCATTAATAAAATCTAACTGCTCAAGTCTCTGCCTTTCAAAGGCGTCTTGTGCAGCTGCAGTTCCTCCATAGCTTTGTTATGTCTTTTTCTCTCACCGTCTTTCCCCCAGTTTACAAAAATGCGAAATTATTTCCCGCTAAAAGCAAGCGCATTCACCACAGCGCCGCCTATCATTATTGCGAGTGAAGCCATTTTTATAAATGAAATTTTTTCTTACATATTTATTTGTCTGGAATTATTCCTTGCTTAACAAAGAAAATCTTTCGTGCAACCGAACTGCAATGATAGCAATCAGCTTGCTGAATCCTCAAAGTCAGTTTGCCAAATCTGCTGGTTTAATTCTTAACGGGCTTTTACCGAGCATTGAGTATCCTACACTTAGTCCTCCAAAAAACAGCGAAAGGTATACAAGGTTAGCAACATTTTTTTCGTGTCTTTTTTATAAAATAAAATAATTAAATTTAAAAAAAACATGAACAGCGATGATCTACTACAGCTACAAGGCAGCCTAAACCTTCCTGAACTTATGAATGATCAAGTTGATGATCAAGCTATTATGCCCAAAAGGAGAGGTTGTATTCTTTGGCAGCGTGGGGAAAAACAAAACAGTTCCTCGGAACTGAATTTAGCATTGAACAGATTCAACAGATGCCGCCGCAAGACATTTTAAAGTACCATAACAGGTATGAAGCGCAGCTGGGTCTAGAATGGTAAAAAGCGTTGGGAAAAACGGTTCTTAGTTTTGTACACTAAACTATCAGTAATTTGCTCCCATTGATTCTGAACAAGATCTTACGTATGATTTAACGCAAGACCAGTTTTAAAAAAAGCATTAGAGTCTCTAGGATGTGATTATACATAGATTTGGAACATTGTTATCGCCATTAATCATGGGGTTAATAACTTTTAATCATATAGATTTTATTTCCCTTCAAAAAAACGGCTGGAAAAACAGCAGAAAACAAAAACACTGAACCAGGTGGAGAAAGTAACCAAGCCAGAAAATCATCAGAAAACACTGAACCAGGCGGAGACCATTAAAAATCCTGGCGTGTTGAAGCAGGAAAAAAATTAGCAGAAATGGAACAGACAAAAAAAATTAATGTTACAGCATCATGAAAACATAACACCGCCAACCCCCAGAACAAGTTGATTCAATGCCAGCTATAAAAACACCAAAGTGATTAAGGGCCCCAAAGTCTTCATGGAATATTGAAAATTTAAAACTGTTGCCATTTTTGGCGCCATGCGCTGTTGGGGGGAGTTATTACGGTTATTAAAATATAAAAACCGATGCCAACAGAAACAAAAGCAATCAAAAAAAATCTGAACCATTAAATACAGAAAGAGACAACTGCACGCCAAAACCCCCCAATAACAAAGCATCATTTTGATCCTTCAAATGGAATAATATTTTTTAAATTTTTTATAAAAATAGATCATGGCGTATTATAAAATGATGAAGTCAATAAATAAAGACTTTGGGGTCATAAAAAACAATTCCATAACCCAAATTGTAATCAAAGCGGTTGCTTTGGATGTAAAACCTTCCTTAAGATCTATGCTAAGAACGCGAGCAAGACATCCTCAACGATGACGCGTTTTTTTTGGCGTGTTGGTACTATCTTAGACATTTACTAAATTTTAAAATAAAAACATAGATTGTATTTTTTGATAATTATAAGATAAATTAAATAAAGAACTTGGTTGTACTTAGAGGATGACTTAATCAAGAACTTTTTAAGAACTTGATCAAGAAAATTAATTAAAAACTTAACAAGAACTTATTAAGAACATGAAGTATTAATTAAAAACTTAATTAGAACTTGGGTAACTTAAATTAAAAACTTAATTAAGGACTTGGGGTGACTTGGGGTGGGAGTGTGTGTGGTGTACACAGAGCTTTATTTTTGTCATTTGTAACACCATCTTGGTGCAAGACAGTGCTTGCGTTTTTGTAATGCATTGGCTCTTTTGTTGCAAGTTCAAAGCAGCCGCCAAGTGCATTTAACAAAAGCCTGATTAAATAAAACAAGACAATTTTTATAAAAATACACCCCCTAAAAAGGCAGCCCAAGCACGGGCAGGAGTCCACAAGTAGCCACCGTTCACGCGCGTGAACGGCAAGCATGACGTCAAAGCAGGTGAGGTAAGAACTATTTTAAAACTGTCTGGGGCTTTGTGGGGCAGGAGTCCAGCAAGTAGGCCAAACCCTTCACGCGCGTGAACGACGAAGCATGACGTCAAAGCAGGTTTAGGTAAGAAATATTTTTAGAAAACGTCCGGGGCTTTGTGGGGCAGGGGGCCAGCAAGTAGGGCCCCCGTTCACGCCGTGAACGACGAAGCAAGACGCCCAACCCACATATAAATCACTTAGCCAGTTTGCTGTGCTCCTCTTTTCTCAACCAGGCTTGAAAATTGGCAGAGTTACAGCAATTACTGCTGTGGCCAAGCTTTTATGGCGGCTCTAATCGCCAGTAGTAGTACAAACCGTCATTGATATTGGAGCATTTATATGAAGATAGTGCCGGCCACACACTACCCTCTCCAAACTGGTAGATGTACAAGGTCTTGCCTTCCGCCGTTAACGATTACGGGATTGCTGGAGCTCGCTTGTCATTTGCTATGTGCAGATCTGTTTCCAACTGTGCATGGTACTCAACATGCTCGTCAAGTATTGTCCCGCTAGAAATCTCCCACTGTCTTTTTTCGCCATGATCAAAATATTATATAAACAAAACCAACCTGCACAAAACCCGGTAAAAATCTTCTCACTACACCGCACACCTTCAAAGACAATACAACCCCGCTAACGACACCTGGCGCGCTGTCAACCTGAAATGAATACACCCCCCCACCCCCACCCCTCACCTGGCAAGCCCAGTCTCCTCGCTTTATTGATTTTTGGTCGCTTGCCGTGCGCTGTGTGAACAAGGTCGCGCGTCTCGCTGTGTCAGCCTATCGTTACCCATAAGTTTTGTAGGTTAGTAAAATCCGTCATTGTATATTTGAAGCATTTTTAATGAAGAAAGTGCTAGCCACACACTAAACCCCCTCCATACTGGTAATGTACTAAGGTCTGCCTAACCCTATCTAGTTTGTTTGCCAGAACATTTAAATCGCCATTCAGTTTCATAAGGGCACCTTAAAGGCAGATGAACTGGTAGAAGTAGAAAAGATACACATCTAATACACAAATCAGCTTGCCCCATAAACACTGAATCTGTAGTTAACAATCAATCAAGTCACAAATCAGCCGTGTTTTACCTCGCCTTAAGAAATGAACGCTGTGGCGGCAAACATGTGAATAGTTGGCTTGCCTTCACTGACTAACTCAACTAATTCTTTCAACAAATACTCTAACATGCAGTTAAAATAAAACTTATGGCCTCGAATATAACAAACCTGTTCTTCAGTAACGTTTTTAGCCATTTTAAAATAACACAATTAAAACACAGTGGTCACAACAGAGACGCCGACGAAACACACAGCCTTCTTGAGTGGTGGCTCAAACAATGACGGCCCGGGTCGTGCCACGTCGACAGCCTCGATCTGATGGCAATCTAGACTTTTCCAAATGTGGTGCAACCCAACTGAGTGTGTTTTCGTTAAACAGCACAGGCTAGGTGCAAACTGCCGCGAGCCGTAAATTAAGTGATCAGATTTCAGCCCCGTGTACAAAGTTTGTAGGTGGAAATTAGTCAGAAGAAGTGTGGCGGATTTTATGTCATTTAATTGAGAGAGAGAAAGAGTGTGTGTGTGTGTGTGTGTGTGTGTGTGTTAGTGTGTGCCCGCCTCTCTGTCTGTCTGTCTCTCTTCTCTCTGTCTGTCTGTCTGTCTGTCTGTTCTGAGGGCAACTTAACCTTAACGGTTTTCTCTCTCTCTCCTCACGCTGTAATTAACATACCGCGAAGTAATCGGATAGCCTGGTGCACCCACCGTGTATATGGGCGCGTTCAGACACAACTGCTTTTCCCCTGCGTTACTCTATGGGAATGTGTTCAGTCCTGGCTACTTTCTTCTACGCTACTCTATGAAAACTTTAGTAAATTAGTATTGAAAACGGACAACCCTGCACAGTATGTTTGTTTGTAGATAATCGTTATTTTTAGTTATTGAAGTCTTACTTGTCAGAGAACTGTAATATGCTGATTTTAGGTCACTTTCGCCCAAAAACTTGGTGGAGGAGCAAGTGGCTTAGAATGAAGGTTTTCCTGTTCTCTAGGGTACAAATAAAATCTTTTTTTTTTAAACCCCAAGGGCACAAATAGAAATCTTTCTTTTTTTTTTTTCCGGGGAAACAAACGGCAGCTACGCCGGTGAAACTGGAGTCGGGTCACCACTGTCACACTGTCACTCTTGCATACCCGCATTCATGACAGCATTTACTCCATACGCACACGCAATCTTTCCAATCACCCAAAAGGAGCACTACCGAATGTTTTTCCTTCTCCCCCTCTCCTTCAGGGAAAACACTTTACTAATCACATCACAACTTGTAAACAGATTTCACCTCTGTATCTCTCTCCACACTGAGAGACAAATAAATCTGCACACAGGTATCTCTCCTCACGTCGGAGACAAATCAATCTTCCCACATGTATCTCTCCTCACACCGAGAGACAAATCAATCTTCACACATGGATCTCTCCTCACACCGAGAGACAAAATAGTCTTCACACTTGTATCTCTCCTCACACCGAGAGATAAAATATTCTAGTTCCGCTGCTATAGAGCTATGGCCTTCACATTCCGTTATCCAAAAAAAAATCCGAACCAGAGAATACATAACTCCCGTAATCACTGAGGACCTGCCTGCCTCAAGAAAAAGCTCCCCTGCTTTCTCAATTCCCTGTCTCTCTTAGACAATATACTGCCCCCTCGAACTCTCCTGTCCTGGAGATACGAGTCTCGACTTCTCTTCCTGGAGTTCTTCTGTCTCTTGAGAAACGACGAGCTTCAACTCCTCTCCCTGGAGTTGGTACTGGCTGGGGCTGAACTACCGGTGTGTTCCCCACACCATGGCCATCTTCAACCACCTCACGGGTGAAAGATGAAGGGTGAAGGGCGAAGGGTAAAAGGGTGAAGGGCTGAAACACGAATAAGGTTCGTGTAAGTAACCTGCTTCTCAATTCAACATATGAATTCTTTCTCTCTTCTTTAAGTTTCCCCCTGTAGCTTTCCCCCACTATCTATCACTCACCTGGTAATGACTGGTCAGCAAAGAGGACCACCGTCCTGACAGGTTCGAGTCTCTAGGCCATCTGCTGGGTTAAAACTGACTCTTTCCCCCCTTCTCCTAGTGAGTGCATACTCAGTGTTCAAAACACATGACCAGCACCTTACCTTACCAGCCCTTGTAAAACTATCACTCAGTGGTCACTTTCACCCAATGACCACATTCGTTTCTTGAATGAGTCATACTCACAATTATTTTGGGGACGCCCGCTACACTAGTCAAGCCATATGAATATTCATTCCTTTAATTGTGGCACGGGGAAATGATTCATATCACTAACTACATGTGATGGAGCGTCACATGCCTTGATGTGAGGCTACGTCACATGACAGTGACTCAACTTTTAGAAGTGATGGAAGACTTCACAAAGGAGATAGATAAAGGAGAGAATATAGATGTTTTGTATTTAGACTTTAGAAAAGCATTCGATTCAGTACCACATGAAAGACTTTTAAAAAATTAGAGTCTTATGGAATAATAGGAAATATACTTGTTGGGTTAGAGACTTTTTATCAAAAAGAACTCAGAAGGTAAGGATTGGTAGCTCCTTCTCTCATAGTGCTGATGTTATTAGTGGGATACCACAAGGTAGTATTTTGGACCAATATTATTTACGGTGTTTATAAATGATCTCCCTGTAGAATTAAAGAGTACATGCAAAGTCTTTGCAGATGACACAAAACTGTATAACTCTCCAAAATTACATAAGGAATTACAAAAGGATATTGAAACATTAGTACAGTGGTCTGATACTTGGAACCTATATTTTAATGCAGAAAAATGTAAAGTACTTCATATTGGTAAAACAAACCCACAAAAGGAGTATATAATGAAAATTGGGGCAAGGAAATAAAAGTATCTAAATGTGAAGAAGAGAAAGACCTAGGTGTGACTTTTGACAAAAACTTATTATTTGACAATCATATTGTAAATAGTATTAATAAAGCTAACAGAATGATTGGAATAATAAAAAGAACCTTTACATTTATGGAAAAGGACACTTTTTTGCAATTATATAAGACACTAGTTAGACCTGTTCTTGAATATGGCAACACTGTATGGTATCCAATGCTAAAGAGACAATCAGAAGCTCTAGAACAGGTACAAAGAAGAGCAACCAAAATGATTCATAATATAAAAGATTACTCATATCAGGAAAGATTAAAATATCTGCAACTTCCAACACTTAAGGCAAGAAGAATAAGAGGTGACTTGATTCAGGCATACAAGATATTTAATGAAATTGATGATGTTGATAAAGCACGCTTTTTTTGTACTCCGCAGAAGAATGTTACAAGGAACAGTGAAGATAAGATATTTAAACAATATTCTAGAACGAATTTAAGAAAATTTACTTTTACTAATAGAGTAACCAACTTTTGGAATAAACTAACACTTAACATCAAACGTGCACCTAGTATTAATGTGTTCAAGAACCTCATAGATAAACATGAATTATTAACAAAAATTAGATATGAATTTGATGGATAATAAGTCTGAGCTAGCCTATGACTGGACCAACGTTATGAAAAAAAAAAAAAGGATATATACATACAGAAGGGGCGTAAAAAGCCTAAATAGGCTAAGTTGTATTGATCCTGATCCTGATCCTGAAAAAAGTAAAGAACAAAATGGCTCCGCAATGTCGTAAGTAGGGGGCTAAGCAGACGATGACTTGCATATGCAGCCACTCCCGAACACCACCGAGGTGATTCGCTAGAAGTTGCAGTGTCTTTTCTGAAGTATTGACCTATATATGACATAATCTTGATTGCTACCTGTGAACTGCGAGTGATGCAGCTGTGACAGGATGACGCCTGCTACGAATGACTTATAATGGTGGGGAATGAGCGGCGATGAGAGAGAGAGAGAAGAGAGACCTCTCAACAACCACAACAACAACAACAAAATGACAAAAAAAAAACATGCGAGTGCTGTGTTTATGTACACACAACTGTTGTTGTTGTTGTTGTCGTACCCTGGCTAAAAGACTCCAGGGATCATCCGAACAGCCGAAGTAATTTGAACACTATGGCACAAATGCATCAGCTGGGGATGAGAACATTACGTGTGTGACCGTTTTTGATTACCCCGCCACATGGGCAGCCACACTCCGACTTCGGGGATTTGGGAGACTGATAATGTTATGCTAGGAGCTTGTCACGACTGAAGACAACCCCCACATAACTATGCAGAGCATAACAACATTTTGATGTAGCCTTGGTGTTCTGGCCTATGTCAATTGGTCTGACACAGCCTTAAGCCAAGGCGTGTGTACACACAACTGTTTCACATGCTTTTACAACACCCTGTTCTGTTTCAGCTACTCATGGAATACAAAAAGAAGACAAAAACAAACGATACGAAACAAGTATTTTCCTCTACATTTAACAAAATGCCGCAAGAAACCACAATGTTCCCATCATATGCATGAAACTAAAAAATAAACAAACAAAAGGTCTGCGCTTGTAAATGTTTCTTATCTGGAACCAAATTTAACTTCGTTGTTTATTATTCTGTTATTTAGAACTGAACATAAATTCAAACAAAACGCTGACACACAGAGCTGCAACGAGCACCTAAAGGTTAATTTAGAAGAAAAAAAAGTAAAGTAACAGTCCGAGATTCCACACAAACACTTGAGTAAACACACAGGCCATAATAATGAAGATGTCTGGCTGTTCCAGTCCCCCCCCCCCCCCCCCCCCCCCCCAAAAAAAATAAAATAAAATCGATATCTCGTACAAACAGCATTATTAACTCGCAGTGAGGTAACCAATCCAGGTGGCAATGATAATGTGGTGATCATGAAACTAGTAGCTCGAGAAAAACTGATATGTTTAATGTCATCTCTTCATTAAATCATAACTAGAACACCAACATAACAAAGTGACACACATCACAAACGATCTGCCTGCATTCGTCTTATAGATTATGACACCGGCAAAACCATACCACTTATGTATGAAACTTTCGTGAGTCTTGTGGATACCAAATACCAGCATAACTACCATAACAAAACCATACAATGTATTTAATGATTCTCCTTCATTAGTTATGTAGACTACAAAAACCATCATAATGCTAACACCATCTATTAAACAAATCGCTTCATTAGTCTTGTTGTTTACAACGCCAGCATGATGAATTAAATATTTATATGAAATGATGAGCATTTCGTTAGTCATGACTTACAACGCAATCCCCCGAAGTCGGAGTGTGGCTGCCCATGTGGTGGGGTAATCAAAAACGGTCACACACGTAATGTTTCTCATCCCCAGCTGATGTATTTGTACCATATGTTCAAGTACTTCGGCTGTTCGGATGATCCCTGAGTCTTTTAGCCAGGTACGACAACAACAACAACAACTTACAACGCAAGCAAAACAATACGACATATGTATTAAAATGATTTACCTTAACAGTCATGTTGATTACAACGCAAGCGTAATAATGCGACATATGCATTAAAACTATAAGCGTTCGTTAATTATGTGGATTAAAGCATTACACCACCATAACGGTACAACACATGTTCACAAATCTCATCACGAAGTGCATATGTAAAAGCACACGGCTAAAAGAAGGACGGCAAATTTTAAGCCCACAGTAATTTCAACACACAAAAAAAAAAAAAAAGAAAAGAAAAGAAAAAGCTATTACCACAAGTCGCTTCAGTTCCCTGTGGTTCACTAAACCTGCTGTGTGTGTGTGTGTGTGTGTGTGTGTGTTGTGTGTTTCTTCTCTTTGGGTTTCCAAGTCTGCCATTCATTTGAACTGTGGCTTTGTGATCACTAAATGGTTTGTGATTCAATCCCCGCCCCCTTACCCCCCTCCCCCCGCCTACATCCCCGCTCACCACATTTACGTTTACTCCTCAATACAGAAATTAAACGTTAGCAATTTTTTTAAAATCAATATTGTATATCAATTTGTGTCGCCAAGTTGATAACTCATTAATTAAGCTCACCTGTGCGTGTACAGGTCTATTCATACACTTCGAAACCAGTGACCATTTTCAGGTTTGATGTTTTTGTGTTGTTGTTTTTTGTTTTGTTTTGTTTTTTCGAGAGAGAGAGAGAGAGAGAGAGAGAGAGAGAGGGAGGGAGATTATGAGTTTCTTATGTTTAAATCTTGGATGGATCAAAACACACACGCAGACACACACACACACACACACACACACACACCACACACACACACACACACACACACACACACACACGCACACATTTATTTATTTATTTAAAAAAAAAAACTACCCGATCCCGCTATTCCCAAATACTTTGTGTGCAGGATAGGGAAGAAGAGAAAGGGCGGGAGTGGGGTGGGGAGGGGAGATGATGACATTTATGCTCATGTGCAGACAAGCTCGATTGCCAGCGAACGTGTTTATGAAAGAAGACCTAGACACAAATGATAACGTACTACGTGTGTGCTCAAGACAACAGCATACAATATCTTGTTAGCACGTTTTACAAAGCAACAGGTAACAGTCTTACTACGTGAAAGAGACAGCAAAAATCCGCTGAACTAGGATGCAACACAAAAGCCACTGACGTCTAATGCGACTTCTATCCAAGGCACGAAATGAACTCAAACGATTTGTAAACCCGACAGTAAAAGAACAAAGGCGGTGATTGTCAGATACGAAAAACATTGCTGCATGGTTACATCAGAGGAAGATGCTCTCTCTCTCTCTATCTCCTCTCTCTCTCTCTCTCTCTCTCTCTCTCTCCTCTCTCTCTCTCTCTCTCTCTCTCGTGTGTTGTGTGTTGTGTGTGTGTGGTAACAAGAGATACGATCTTAAGACAGCTTGGACAAAGACACCTCCAGTACCTCAAACCATCAGTCTGCAGCCAAGGGGCACCTTGAATGGTAGAATGAATGAACCTGAACCGATACAACAGTGTTCTGACGTTGTCTGTCTTGTAACACAACACTTCCAGCCACGGTAAAGGCACGCACACTAAGAACCACGAGAGAGAGAGAGAGAGAGAGAGAGAGAGAGAGAGAGAGAGAGAGATGTGTGTGTGTGTGTGGTGTGTGAGAGAGATTAGGCGCTCACATACGCACATACTTGAGTGAATAAGCGCATGTCGTTCCCGGTCCGCGACGTTTCGTCGAACGACATTTCGTCGAATGAGCACGACTTGGCCTAACGGCCTTCGTTCATTCGTCCTTCGTCCTCTCTCGGCTTCGCCCTACTCTAATCTAAAGACCATCGATTCTGCTTTGGAGTAGACTGGGTCCCTCCGTGACTTTTTCCCGTTGACTTTCTTCCCGTTGACTTTCAACCCTCGCAGGCTGCTAGAAAATTCGACGAAATGTCGTTCGACGAAATGTCGTTCGACGAAACGTCGGACACTGCTGTTCCCGCCCATAAATGCGTTTCTGTATATGTAGAGAGGGTGGATGATGGTGAGCGTAGAAGGAAGGGGGGGGGGGGGGGTGAGGGATGAATAGATGGTCAAAGCGTGCATATTGACTTGCCTTTTAAGCAACACCCAATTTTAAAGGAAGGAGCGGAGGAAATGAATGGCTGAAGCGTGCAACAGGAAAAATGACTTCCTCTTAGGCAACACCCAATTTTCAAAGACAAAGGCACAAATTTAATGTAAAAGCGTCTTTTCTCTACGATAGCACAACAGAACTGACAAGACTATTCTACTGCATAGAGCAATGTACAACCTTTATGTACAGGGCCACAGCATCTAATGTCTAGCTGTAAAATAGAACACATAACAATAATGGATTATGCATTTTGTACATTGGAGTGAGCCTCTGCATTCGTGCTTGCTTGCATGCGTGCGTGCGTGCACGCGCGCGCGCTCTTGTGCGTTCAAGTACGTGTTTGTTGACCTGTCTGTGTATCTGAGTGTTCATAGCCGCACAATGTGTGTGTGTGTGTGTGTGTGTGTGTGTGTGTGTGTGTGTGTGTGTGTGTGTGTGTGTGTGTGTGTGTGTGTGTGGTGTGTGTGTGTGCGTGCGTGCTTTGTGTGTGTGTGTGTGTGTGTGTGTGCCCACGCTTATTTTTGTGTTTGTTACCAGTCTTCAAAAAAACCACCAAAACTTCATATTTTATCATTCCTTTGTCAAATGTCAGTACAACCAAAGGTTAATCCGACCATGAACTGGTCTCAGTCAGTCAGTGAGCTTGCGTGTGTGTTTTCACACTTATGAGAGATCATGGAGTTGGAGAAATGGGTGGGGGAGAGGGTAGAGTTCAAAGGATATGCGACAGATAATAGCATTGTTACGTCAGTGGAATCTTGTCAGAGAAAGAAAAGTTATCCCCCCCCCCCCCCTCTTAAAAATAAAAATGAATGAAATAAGATTAGATCAAATAAAGTAGAAACGGAACCGAACCATTAAAAGAGAAGCTACAGAGATCCTGAGAAGGATTTTACAGATGAAAAAGAAAAGGAGACTACTTTATCAATAATGAGAAGAAGAGGAGGAGGAGGAGGAAGACGAGGAGGAGGAGGAGAAGAAGAGGAGGAGAGGAGGAAGACGAGGAGGAGGAGAAGAAGAAGGAGGAGGAGGAAGACGAGGAGAGGAGAAGAAGGAGGAGGAAGAAGACGAGGAGGAGGAGAAGAAGAAGGAGGAGGAGGAAGACGAGGAGGAGGAGAAGAAGAAGGAGGAGGAGGGAGACGAGGAGGAGGAGGAGAAGAAGAAGGAGAGAGAGGAAGACGAGAGAGGAGAGAAGAAGGAGGAGGAGGAGGAAGACGAGGAGGAGAAGAAGAAGGGAGGAGAGAAGACGAGGAGGAGAGAAGAAGGAGGAGGAGGAGGAAGACGAGGAGGAGGAGAAGAAGAAGAAGAGGGGAGAAGAAGAACAAGAAGAAGGAGGAGGAGGAGAAGAAGAGAGAAGAGGAGGAAGGAGAGAAGAAGAGATAGACAGAAAGAGAAGCAAAAGAAAAGAAAAGAAAGAAGGGAAGAATGAACGAAAGAAATTGAACAAAAAATACAGAAGAAAAAGAAGAAGAAGAAGATACCAAGAAAAGAATAATAGGATGACAGAAAGAAACAAGATTAAACAAGTCAGAAAATACAAAACCATTCAGAAAGAAGTCGAAGTAAGAAGACATGACAAAGAGAAGAGAGAAGAGAGAAGGGCAAAAAGAATAACAGGATGATGGAAAGAGAACAGGGTTTTAAAACAGCATAATAAAAAAAAAACATGAATCAAAATCACGAAGACCGAACAAGAACAAACAAATAAACAACGCATAAACGACAAGTACAGCATCAACAATTCAAAACAGAAACAAAGCCAAATGATTTTTTTAAAGACCTCCCCCTCACGTTGTAATGCGAGGCAGAGTCTTGGTTCTCAGGTGTAACAGTCCGTGTACTCCGAGTACTTGGGCCACTTGTCCGTCCTCTGCTGTGTCATCAGTTTCTCGACATCTGCCTTCAATTCATACTCAGCCAGCGTTTTGGGTCGTATATCCTGCAGAACGTCCGTCTGGTTCAACACGTGGCTGGATCGGAACCAGGTGCTTGTGTCTGGAAAGGAGATGAGAGGTTTGAATCCCCTTTTTTACTGTTAATCTTTTACATTTTCTTTTTTGCGTGCACGCATAGGAGAAGGCAGCTGAAGACCGAAACGAAGATGCTATATGCTGTCTCTTCATGATGATCAGTAGCTGTATTTGGTCTTCACAAAGATGCACCAGGACTATGAGTACGTGTGAGCAAACACCACTGTGGGGAAGAAGAGCCTGCAATTATTTTGGGGTCTAAGGGTTATTGAAATGTGTGTTCACGAACTCCGCTGTCATGTGAAAAGCCTGTGCTATGTTTCTTTTCTTTTCTACGACAGCGTTGTTACTTTGTGTGTCACAACTGTACTGTGGTGGAGAGGAGCTTGCAACTGTTTGATGGCCAGGGTTGCTAGTTTGTCTGTGAAAAACACGCGTGCAGGCGCGCGCATGTGTGTGCTAAGTTCGAGGAGCCTGCGATATTTTTCAGCTCAGGAGTGAGTGAGTGAGTGAGTGAGTGTGTGTGTGGTGTGTGTGTGTGTGTGTGTGTGTGTGTGTGTG
>CM031611.1:5208578-5226535 GCA_018398815.1 Conus ventricosus
TGCAAAGCGACCCACCGCTGACTCGTTGAGGTAGTCAAGGGCAGTCGTTCAAATGCTGTATATGTATAAACGACCCACCCCTGACTCGTTGAGGTAGTCAAGGGCAGTCGTTCAAATGCTGTATATGCAAAGCGACCCACCGATGACTCGTTGAGGTAGTCAAGGGCAGTCGTTCAAATGCTGTATATGCAAAGCGACCCACCGATGACTCGTTGAGGTAGTCAAGGGCAGTCGTTCAAATGCTGTATATGCAAAGCGACCCACCGATGACTCGTTGAGGTAGTCAAGGGCAGTCGTTCAAATGCTGTATATGCAAAGCGACCCACCGATGACTCGTTGAGGTAGTCAAGGGCAGTCGTTCAAATGCTGTATATGTAAAACGACCCACCGATGACTCGTTGAGTTAGTCAAGGGCAGTCGTTCAAATGCTGTATATGCAAAGCGACCACCGATGACTCGTTGAGGTAGTCAAGGGCAGTCGTTCAAATGCTGTATATGTAAAACGACCCACCGCTGACTCGTTGAGGTAGTCAAGGGCAGTCGTTCAAATGCTGTATATGCAAAGCGACCCACCGATGACTCGTTGAGGTAGTCAAGGGCAGTCGTTCAAATGCTGTATATGCAAAGCGACCACCGATGACTGGTTGAGGTAGTGGCAACAAATGAAGGAATGAATACGTGATGGAAGGAGGACAAAGAGGATGGAAGGAGGACAAAGAGGATGGAAGGAGGACAAAGAGGATGGAAGGAGGACAAAGAGGATGGAAGGAGGACAAAGAGGATGGAAGGAGGACAAAGAAGATGGAAGGAAGGAAAAAGGGAACGATGGACACAAAATGGATGAACAGAGAGCCGCAGGAAAAATGAGGGAACAAATTGCGGATGAAAGAAATGATGGATGATGGGAGAAAAGATTTCAGAAGAAGAAAAAAAAGGAAGGGGGATGGGGGGGGAGGTGAGTGGTCGGTAAGTGAAAGAAAGAGAGAAATGAAGAAATGAAAGAAGGAGGGAAAAAAATACGGGGGGAGGGGTGGATGCAAAAAGAGAGATGACAGGAAAAGGTTCGGAAGACACGGAGAAAGAAGGAAAAAGAAAATAGGAAGCAACACACACACACACACACACACACACACACACACACACACACACACACACACACACACACATGTGCTCACTTTGGTACTGAGAGAGAGAGAGAGAGGAGAGAGAGAGAGAGAGAGAGAGAGAGAGAGAGAGAGGGGGAAGGAGAGAGAGAGAGAGAGCAACTAACACTATTGTCGTGTATGTTCTTCAGCTGCTGGTCAGTCAGACACGTGTACTGGTTATTGGGCGTCCTCGGACGCTTGGTGATCATGTCCATTGTCTGTGTTGCCATGGTGACAGAGAGACCAGCCAGTCAGCCCCTGCCAGAACAATTAGATATTCGTCAACACTAAACAGTCCGTCTGAAAATGGCTAGGAATTTTCATCGATGTGGATCATACTGCATATATCACAGTAAGGAACAGTTTAGGACGGTATTTTGATTTGGAGTTGAGATATGTAGACAGAGTTGCATCCCTCCCCTTCCAATTCCTTCCACTCCATCCACACTCATCTGCCTTGCTGATCTGCCTTCGGTGATAGAACCGAGAAGATATTATCAAACAACAATTAGTATGAAACACTTTATTATTTCTCTTAAGCGGACGGATCAAGTATATCTTCTTCGGCAACCGCTCTCAGCAAGTGGACAGAGCTACGGCATTTACGGTTCTTGATATATCTGAATAATCTTTTGAGTCAGCGGCATTCTATCATCTGCAAACAAACAAACAAACAACAACAAAAAAGAAAGAAAAGAAACATCAAAATCCACGACCTAAGGAACTGTTAACTCCAAATGATGACCTTGAAATGTTATATGAATACCAGAGAACAAGCAAAATGGAATTTGCCTGGAAAAAAATTAACAATAACCCGTCTTGCACAAGATTAAGGAATCCGATTGTTTTAAGCCACAAACTAAATGGTCACACACAATAATCATGTATGATCTATCAAATACCGTGGAATCAGCATACCGGAAAGCTCGTGTTGGAATGAATACATCAATTATAGAATTCAAAGAAAGCTAACATCATGATGGCTGTGGCTCCTTTGGCAAACCCTCTTTAACTGAACAGAGCATTGTAAAACTAGAGCCCCTCTACCACAGATAAGATCAAGTAATCTGAGGTAGGTAATTCAATACAGAGCAGTGAGACAAGCAGAAAGTAAGTATGCGAGGATTTCTAGCATGATCTCAAATGGAAAAAAACGGCTACTATGCCCCACAGATTACCAACAACCAGATAGAGGTGTTTCTTTTTCTTCTTTGCCTTAACTAGGCTGACCCTGGAGAAAGGTCCAGTGGCGGTGAGGAAAGACCCACTGACCACAGGGAAAGTCCTGTTGACAGTGGGAAAGACTACAACTTTGGATTCTCTCTTGAGGGCACATAAGACCGTATGGCGAAAGCTTGGCTGTGTCTGGAGTGGCACTGTCTTCATCTGTCCGTGGGCAGGGGTGGTTGGGTCTGTGGGGTGTGCTCGGCAGCTGGGGGGTGGTGTTTTTCGCCGGTGGGCTCTGCAGTCATGAAATACGGGCTGGTACACCCATGGGGGATGCTACTTTGAGGCTGTTATGAGCTGCATCCTGTAGTCTAATTTACCTCTGTTCAGGAGCAGTTATGTCCCTTGATATCTTAATGGAGTGTCCTGCGCGTGCCTGTACCCATCGTCAACACAGCGCAGGCCTCCAGGGGTGGTACAGGACTGCTCTAAGGGCAGGTGAAGACAGTGCTTCTCTGGGTCCTCCCCAGCACCTTCGGGTGTTTCTTTTTCTTCTTTGCCTTAACTAGGCTGACCCTGGAGAAAGGTCCAGTGGCGGTGAGGAAAGACCCACTGACCACAGGGAAAGTCCTGTTGACAGTGGGAAAGACTACAACTTTGGATTCTCTCTTGAGGGCACATAAGACCGTATGGCGAAAGCTTGGCTGTGTCTGGAGTGGCACTGTCTTCATCTGTCCGTGGGCAGGGGTGGTTGGGTCTGTGGGGTGTGCTCGGCAGCTGGGGGGTGGTGTTTTTCGCCGGTGGGCTCTGCAGTCATGAAATACGGGCTGGTACACCCATGGGGGATGCTACTTTGAGGCTGTTATGAGCTGCATCCTGTAGTCTAATTTACCTCTGTTCAGGAGCAGTTATGTCCCTTGATATCTTAATGGAGTGTCCTGCGCGTGCCTGTACCCATCGTCAACACAGCGCAGGCCTCCAGGGGTGGTACAGGACTGCTCTAAGGGCAGGTGAAGACAGTGCTTCTCTGGGTCCTCCCCAGCACCTTCGGGTGTTTCTTTTTCTTTCTACCCGACAGTATCTTTACGACGTTCTCAAGAACAATACTCAATTCTTGAAAGAAGTTCTGGAAAAAGACTACCTATGCTGCCAAAAACAAACACATTTAACAGTGGTTTATCAGCTCCTTTAAGCGTTCCTGAGATGGATTTACTTACTTATTTTGAAATCGTGTTCCACACATTCTCAGTTACGTATTATGTCTCTCTACATGTGAAGGTGGGATGATGATTTAGACTGAAGATTGAAAAAAGTTCTTTTCTCTTTGCTATTCTGTTCATTTCTTGTAGAAAAAAATTCCACTTTCATTCCATCTTTCTTGTTTGCTTTCTGATTTCTTTCCACGTATTTTTCTATTAACGTTTCCCTCCTCTCCTTTATTCCTTCTTTCTTTTCTCTTCCTTTTTTTCATGAAAAAAAAGTATCTTTCATGATTTTGTGGATTAACAAATGTGACTGGGTGTTATTTGACATTGGAGTTTTGTTTTATCGACCAAACAGATTATTTGTGACGCTGATTCATATGATTTTAAAACAGATGTCGTCATATATTCATTAAATCTTTTATGTATCTTTTTGTTTTCAATCTACCACATATTTACCCCCTCCCCAAATTAGCTTGATGGATTGATAATAGAATCTGAGTGATTTATCATTTGATAAACACGTTAATGAAACGATTAAAAGAGCAAATAGACTAGCAGGGATGATTGCAGGCAACGTTCAGTGCAAAGATAGTGAAGTAATGGTTCCATTATTTAAAACACTCGTCAGACCGGTTATTGAATATGGCAATGGTGTATGGACAACAAATTAAAAAAAAAAAAAAACCCACAGTAATCCCATCGAAGATATTCAGAGAAGATTTATTGCAAGAAAGATGAGTGGATTGCGGACGTATTCATATGAACAAAGGCTTCAGTTTTTAGAATGACCAAGCTGGGAATACAGGCGCCTATGTACACGATACACGATACACGATACACACGATATTTTATTTGTCCTCATAGAATACAAGGACATGATTGAAACCTACAAAATTACACATGGATTTTGTGACTATGTCAGCCCTGATGTGGCCCTTTGCGGTCGGCTGGGCTATAAGCAACATTATCTTGTGACTATGTGGCGACATGATTGAAACTTACAAATTTACACATGGATTTTGTGACATTAAACCACTGGCACATTATTTCAGTTGAATACAGAATCTTCAACTGGAGGGCACCTGTTCAAACTAACAACAGCAACAACAACAACAAATTACTAAAACTTCAAAAGCAGCAAACTTTTTCACTAACAGAATTGTTGATGCTTGGAATAACATGCCAGTCAATGTTGTTGGAGCAGAAACTGTTAACACTTAAAAAAAAACCTGTCTTGATAAACACTGGATACCCCTTATGTTTCAAAAAAATATTGACTTGCATTAAAAAAAACACACAAAAAAAAACGCACGTGCTTCAGAAAAGTGCGAGAATATGACGGAAATATTTTCGCTAAAACCATGTAATTATCCACATTGAGCAGGATAAAGGCTGAAAATGCCTAATATGCCACCGATATGATATGACATGACATGATATAATATGGATTGCTCAGACCATTCGCAAGTACGATTAAAAGTATAGGTACAGTATTACTGAAAACAATTTCTTAAAACAAACGAACAAGCAAACAAACAAAGAACAAAACGGACAGTTGGATGAGAAGTAACAAGTAATATCGACATACTTTTAATCCCGATCCCGGCGAACAGATCAACGTCAGTTGTTGCAACGCCTTGATCCGCCTTCGCCTTTTGTTTACGTTAGAACCGGATGTGGATACGGGAGCTAGTCCGTGCGACGAAAATGCTAAAAAGCAAGAGGGGAAAACTGAAATTGTAAATCCAAAATGTATTGGGCAATTTATTGCCATTTTTTAACAGTTTAAAATATAGATTGTTTGTTGGCATTAAATACATATTTTCTGTTATGACTGAATTTTCATTAATTGCATAGTTCGGGTCGAGGAGATCAATTACAGGAAATCGCACGTGCAAGCATGCGCATAAGCATTCATGTGCCGATTCCGCGAACTTTTTGGCTGTTGTTGCTCTCGCAGAGGACGAAACGCTGACCTCCAAGGTACCAAATAAGGTTCTGATTGTTGTGCTGAAGGTCTATTTGCTGTCCCAGCGAGTTTTATTTGTATATTTTTAACCCGGAAGTTTCTGCTTTTTTTCAAACTCACGTTAAGAATAAAAAAAAAGTACACTACTACGAGTACACGACAAGGATGAAAGAGAGATTCAGACACTTCTTTTACAATTTGGGCCTTAAAAAGCCCGACTGCTTGTTTATTTTGCACCTATTTTGCCTACGAAGACTATGAATTGTCGTCTGAACACAAACATCGAGAGTACAAATATATCCAATCACAAATCGTTGAAGCTGGAGAAACCAGTGACCGAGGGAATGACCTGGTCCCAGCGGTCGGAGGTCTGCGACCAACGTCGACGGAACTCCCTCTGAAGTTGGCGTTTGGGGACCCGCCCCAGGGGAATGAGGGGAGACAGGGACTCCATCATTCCTAAGAGGGAGGACAGGTTTCTGGCCGAGGTGTGGGGTGCCTGGGATAGGCGTGAGATGAGGTCCAGTATACGTGTGGACCTCTCCGGGGTCGGGGAGACTATCATGGAGATAGTATCGAAACTCATCCCTAGGAAGGCGAACCTCTGGCTGGGAGTGAGTTCGCACTTCTTGGGGTTGGTGACAAACCCCAGTGTGGAGCAAAGACTCAGGAGGCGGGTGGTGTGGGCTTGGCACTGGGCCCTGGAGGAGGCCAAGACGAGCCAGTCGTCCAGGTAGACTAGGAGGCGGATGTCCTCCTGCCTGGCTAGGGAAGCCATCTCCTTGACAAACCCTTTGTGAAGAGGAAGGGTGCCAGTGAGAGGCCGAATGGGAGGGCCCTGAACTGGAACACTCGGCCCTGCCAGACGAACCGTAGGAATCGTCTGTGGGCCGGGTGAATCAGGATCTGAAAGTACGCGTCTTTCAGGTCTATGGAAGTGGCCCAGTCGAGATGATGGATAGAGTCCCTGTCTGGGTGGGGGTGTCCATCTTGAATTTGACGGGCCTGAGGAACTTGTTGAGGGGGGATAGGTCTAGGATGGGCCTCCATCCTCCTGAGGGTTTTGGAATCACGAAAAGGTGAGAGTAGAAGCCGGGGTTGGGGTGGGACACCTCTGTGATGGCGCCTTTCAGGAGGAGCTCTTGGACCTCCACGTGGAGCGCCTCTGCTTGAGCGGGGGGAGGGTTGGGCGAAGGAGGGGGAGTGTGCATGAGGGGGGGTCGCTCGTGAATCCAAGGGAGACGATACCCCTCCCGTAGCACCGCCACTACCCAGGGGCTGAGGCCCAGACGTCTCCACTGGTGGGCGTGCCTGGAGAGGCTGCCCGCCAGGGGGGGCGGGGACGTGGGTAGAGGAGAGGGCGAACGGGCGGGTGGGGGAGCCGCCGGATCGGAGTCTCCCTCGGGTTGCGGCCCCAGTCATCTCCGGGGTCGAGACTGTTGGCCGAAACGAAAATTTCGCAGCTGTGCTTTGGGTTTGGGCCTGGGGGGAAGATTGGGACGCTTAGCGGCCGTGCGGTGTTGGAAGGCGATTGCCTGGGGTAGGGTTTGGGCCTGGGGAAGGACCTATGGGTGGGTCTATCAGGGCGTGGCAGTGGCCTGGGCGCAAAGGATGCCGCCTGCTTGCGTTCCTCGACTGCTTGTGTTATCAGTCAGTCGAGTAATCGCCGAACAGCGAGTGGTCCTGGCCCGGGAACACACCGCAGGGCTGCCTTAAGCGCCGGAGAGAGAGAGGTCCGTGCCAGCAGAGGTCCGTGCCGGTCAAGGCTGGCTCAGCGAATGTTAAAGTGTTCAGTCCGATAAGTTTTAGTGAATTACAAGTATTTTTTTGGCCCACGGACAAGAAAAAGTGGTGTAGAAATTAGAAACATTGTTCTGGATTATTTTTGATAGTGACATATGTTGTCACAGTCAAAAAACAAGGAATAGAGGTTCTTTTCAATTACTAACTGCACTGATTGAAAAAAAAAAATGGCGGCTCTGTTTTACTTTCACTACTAACCAAGCAGTTTGTGTACATTCCTTGTGAGAACAGGTAGGTAAGTTGTTAAATATTAGTATCAGCTCATAATCAATCAATAAAGAAAGAGTCCGTAGCAAAATATGTCAAAACAAAATTCTAGAGGAGGGGGGAAGACTAGTACAAGGGGATCAACTGGGGGAATGAGAAAGATAGAAAAAACTCTCAAAGAGAGGAGAAAAAAACAACTGAAAGTCGAGGGCAATGGAGGAAAGGGCGAAATTTTTATTTTTCCTGGAATGCGAGGTGGGCGTGGAGAAGACCAAACAAGTATCCAATGCCATGACTGTAAACAGTGGTGCCATAAAGAATGCACGACACTGACAGAAAGAGACTTCAGCTACCTTCAAAATTCTGAGACAGAAGGAATAGAATGGATCTGCCGAAGATGTTATGCAGGGGAGGGGGAAAAAAAAAGGGGAATGGAAGTGAAATTAGACAGACTGATTGGATTGTTCGAAAGGGTGGAGGAAAGGCTTGAGAGACTGGAAAAAAGATGCAGTGGAAAGGCTCTCGAAGAGAAGATTGAGGAGTATGTTGAGAAAAAAGGTTTTCAGAACTAGGGGAAAGAGAAGGTGACAAGGAAAAAGAGAGTGAATCTGATATTTACAAATATTCCAGAGTGTGGGAGTGAAAACGGGGAAAGAAAGAATGAAAATGGAGAGGGAGAGTATCAGAAGATGGTGGGAAAGATTTGTCCCTCAATTGAAAGACGAGACTGTCCAGAATCCAGTGAGACTGGGCAAATACAAATCGGAAACAAAACCGAGACTGCTTAGAGTAAGTGTACAAAACAAGGAGGTAAAAAAGAAAAAATTGACAAATGCCCACAAAATAATGCAGGGGTGACAGAGCAAAAAAAGAGGATATTATAAACCCAGACTACACACCAACTGAAAGACAAAAGAACAAAGAAACAAGAGAAGGCTCGAAAAAGGATTGAGAAAGGAGAGAAAGACATTGGAATCGGGAGGTGGGAAAATAGTGAAAGTACAGTGGAAACCAGGCCTGGCCAAGATGATAAAAAAAGAAAACTGACAATCAAAATACAAGAACAAAGAACATGTGAATAGTTTTAAAAGGTATGTAGATAAAAAATTGTGAGGAACTGTCATATACGTTCTTGTACACAAATGCAGATGGACTTTTGAACAAAAAAAAATGAGTTACTTTATTAGCTGAAGAAAATAAACCTCACATTATAGTAATAACAGAATCTATAGCGAAAACCAAAAAGGGGTAAATTCTGTGAAATTCAATCCCAGGTTATGAACTATTTTTCAATGAAAATCCAAAAGAGGTATAACTGTATATGTGAAGGACTTATAATGCAAAAAGTATACAAGTTTAAAAAAGGAAATGACTTTGATGAAAACTTGTGGATTCCCCTTTTTAAATAAGGATAGACAGAAAATACTGATTGGAACTATTTACAAAAGTCCAAATCAACAACTGAAAATGAAGAAAAAATGTTTGAGTTGCTGAAACAAATTAGATTAGAAAGATTCAAATATGTTTGTATAACTGGAGATTTTATTTCCCAGATATTGACTGGCATGGTACTGGCTCTGGGAAGAGGTCAAAAGTTCATAAACTACCTACAGATGCATTCTAAACCCAAATGGTGAAACAACCAACAAGAACAGGGAGGGACAAAAATCAATATACTAGATTTAGTACTTGTTAATGATTGAAAATATGATATCAGACTTAAGCACTTAGCTCCTATAGGCAAATTTGATCATGAGGTTTTAATGTTCTCTTTGTACCTAGGAGAGGAGCAAGGGAAAGAAGAATCAAAGCAGTATATAATTTTAAGGAGGAAATTTTATACAAAAAAAGGGAAGAATTGAAGAAGATCGACTGGAATAAACCAATGATCTTAGTGTAGAAAAATGTTGGGTGGAAATTAAAAGTATTTTAAATTCTTTAATAGAAAAAAACTTTCCCAAAAACAATTATTAAGAAAAAATAAAAAACAGAAACAAAGTGGATGAATGTAAAGACAATGAAATTTGTAAAAAAGAAATATAATATGTATCGAGATTCTTAGTCACAAAGCAGGGGAAAGATTATCAAATTATTTTAAAAGCACGTAATACTTGTAACAAAAAAATAGAAAGCAAAAAAGGAATTTAAAAAAGAAGTTTCAAAGGAATGTAAACAAAATCCAAAAGCCTTTTGGAGATATGTACAATCGAAAACAAAGATGAATACTGGAGTGAGCCCTTTAGAGGGCTAAGGATGGTGACACAGGGGGAGACAGATAGAGGTAAGGCAGATATTTTGAAACATTTTTTTTAGTGTATTCACAAGGGAAGATACTAAATATGCCTGTCTAGGTCCAGCCTCAAGGTCAAAAGGCATTGTTGGAAAATTAGATATTTCAGTGAATGCAATAAAAAAGAAACTTCAATCTTTAAACCCTAATAAGGCATGTGGTTCCGGATGCCATCCCCTCGAGGGAAAACTAAAAGAGCAAACGAGGAATTGGCCTTCCCACTTTACATACTCTTTTTTAAATTGTTAAAGAAATGATAGTACCTTCAGATTGGAAAAAAAGCTACAGTCATTCCAGTATTCAAAAAAGGTACAGAACAGATCCAGGAAATTTAGACCAGTGAGTTTACATGCATTATATGCAAAATTTTAGAATCATTTATTAGAGAGGCTTTATTAAACATATGACAGAAATAAATATATGCTGAGTGTCAGCATGGATTTCGTGCAAAAAGATCTTGTGTGACTCAACTTTTAGAAATGATGGAAGACTTCACAAAGGAGATAGATAAAGGAGGAGAATTAGATGTTTTGTATTTTAGACTTAGAAAAGCATTCGATTCAGTACCACATGAAAGACTTTAAAGAAATTAGAGTCTTATGGAATAATAGGAAAATACTTGGGTTGGGTTAGAGACTTTTTCAAAAAGAACTCAGAAGGTTAAGGATTGGTTAGCTCCTTCTCTCATAGTGCTGAGTTATTAGTGGGATACCACAAGGTAGTATATGGGGACCAATATTATTTACGGTTGTTTATAATGATCTCCCTGTAGAATTAAAGATACATGCAAAGTCTTTGCAGATGACACAAAACTGTATAACTCTCCAAAATTTCATAAGGAATTACAAAAGGACATTTTAAACATTAGTACAGTGGTCTGATACTTGGAACCTATATTTTAATGCAGAAAAATGTAAAGTACTTATATTGGTAAAACAAACCCACAAAAGGAGTATATAATGAAAATTGGGGGCAAGGAAATAAAAGTATCTAAATGGAAGAAGAGAAAGACCTAGGTGTGACTTTTGACAAAAACTTATTATTTGACAATCATATTGTAAATAGTATTAATAAAGCTAACAAAAATGATTGGATAATAAAAAGAACCTTTACATTTATGGAAAAGGACATTTTTTTTCAATTATATAAGACACTAGTTAGACTGTTCTTGAATATGGCAAACACTGTATGGTTTCCCAAAGCTAAAGAGACAATCAGAAGTCTAGAACAGGTACAAAGAAAAGCAACCAAAATGATTCATAATATAAAAGATTTTCTCATATCAGGAAAAAATTAAAATATTTGCAACTTCCAACATTAAGGCAAGAAAAATAAGAGGTGACTTGATTCAGGCAAAACAAGATATTTAATGAAATTGATGATGTTGATAAAGCACGCTTTTTTTGTACTCTGCAGAAGAAAAGTTACAAGGAACAGTGAAGATAAGATATTTAAACAATATTCTAGAACGAATTTTAAGAAAATTTACTTTTACCAATAGTGAACCAACTTTTGGAATAAATAACCTTAACATCAAACGTGCACCCAGTATTAATGTGTTCAGAACCTCATAGATTAAACATGAATTATTAACAAAAATTAGATATGAATTTGATGGATAATAAGTCTGAGCTAGCCTATGACTGGCCAACGGTTATGAAAAAAAAAAAAAAAAAAAAGGATATAATACATACAGAAGGGGCGTAAAAAGCCTAAATAGGCTAAGTTGTATTGATACAACGCCCCTGATCCTGATCCTGATCTGAAGTTGATCTGTTGCGGCGACTGCACTTCACCACTCAAGCCATATCTTATCATTAGTTCAAGAGCTGTCGGGAAAGTCTTATCAACTTATGTGACTGTTAAGATGTTGAACTTACTCTTTCTAGAATCGGTACATTTTCCTTTTATTGTAGAATCGTCGTATGCAGATGAATGAATGCAACATCAATTTCGATTAGATTATCTTTATCAGGTTTGGAAGTGCTTGATTGAACTCAAGGGAGATAGGTTTTCCTCTTCTTCTTCCTACAAGATGGTTCACTCAAAAACGAGTAGGTCACCAGCGCGCATTTAAAAAGTAAAATAAAATACAATAAAGTGCGGGGGAGGGGGGGGGGCCCGGGTAGCTCAGTTGGTTTGAGCGCCGGACTCGTGATCCTGGGGTTGCGGGTTCGAATTTCGGTATAGGGGGATTTTTCCCTCGGAGTTAACATTGGTTCTGACTCCATTCCCCATATAGTCGTTCGGATGGACTATAAACCGAGGTCTAGTCTGTGTCACATGCACTAAGATCATACACGGACTCTAAAGATCCCGATGCTCATGTCCTAAGACGGGTGAGTACCGGCTACATGAAAATACACAATGCATGCAACCTGTGTGCCAGAATAGTCTACGTGAAGACTGTGGGCACGGGGCAGGTTAAACATCCCCATCTGGAAGAAGAAGAAGAAGACTCAGTCTGTTGGCCCCTGGAGCAAATTGGCAACAAGGGGCTCTGACTCCGTTTTCCATACAGTCCTTAAAATGAGATTATAAACCGAGGTTCCGTGTGTGAACACACGCATAACATCTTGCACACACGTAATTTATCCCATCACCAACTTTCGGAAGAGAAGGCCAGTTTAGCAGTTGGTATGGATGACATGTTACACATAGCATGCACCTTCCCTGAAGTTGGAGTATGGTTGCCTTAATGGCGGGATTAAAAAAAACGGTCATACACACAAAAGTATCAGAATAATCAACTTGATGATTGTGGACACTGTGCGAAAAGAAGAGAAGAAGAAGAGATTGACATGGGTAATGGAGAAAGCGACAGATTTAAAGTTCTCAGTTTCTTCATGAACAAAGAAAACAAAGGGCACTGCTCAGTCTTTTACTTCACTTCTTCTACAGCTGTGCATGTGCTTCAATTAGTTACTAAGTTAGGCCAGTTTTGGAATGCGGAAATGTGGCTTGTGTCCAAATTGGAATTGGAGGAGTGTGTAACTTCTAGCTAGAGAACATGTACAAGAAAGAATCTCCAAATATATATCATTGGATTTAGTCATCAACAGATACTAAAAAGGGTTGAAATTCTTTAACATACTAAATCCAGAATGCTGGAGGAATTGTGTAAAAGAAACCTGAAACTGTTTACATGGCATCTACAATAGTTAATACCTCAACTACAGATTGAGATACTTTTTTCACATATTTTCCAGCATTGAAAGCCATCCTATGAATCTAAATACACCATTTGTTAAAACTTTACGCTCAAATTAGTTATATAACTATTGCTCACATATTTTTTAACAGGTTTTATTAACATTTAGAACTCTCCCTAGTATCATTTTAGTTACAAGAGCTCTCACTAGTCTCAGTGATTAAAAAAAAAGATAACAACAACTACAACATGTATGAGATTGAAAAGCATTGTAAAGGGAATATTGCTGTCAAAAGTCAAACAAATTTTAAGATAATTAAGTAAACAAAGTTAGCCAGTTTCATTCTGCAAAACACTTTGAGGAATGAATGAATGTTCTAGTAAAAAAAGAAGAAAAAAACCCAAGAAGGGGAAAAGGCTGTTGAAGCCTATGTGCCATAGTGTGATAATTTTGGTATGTATGCCTACATTATTATCTATATAGTTCACTTAAAAGTGTACTTCTAAGAGGCCAGCCTGATCTGAAAGCGGATTAATGTACTGGACTTAAAGGAAGCATGTTTGACTGTAGTTTAAGTGTTTCTAAATTGCTCATGTATGCCCCCCCCCCCCCCCCCCCCCCCCCCCCACCCCCCCCCCCCCCAAACACCCCCTGTGCCCCAAAATCATATAGACGCTTATTAATGGGTGAAGCATGGTCATACACTTCTGAGAGGCTGACTTGATGTGTATCATGTATCAATTGATGGAGCTGTAATAGGGACAAATTAGTGTGAACCTCCTTTTTCAAGCTTTTAGAATGTTATTAACGTAAATGGCTTCAGCTGCCGTGCACAATATTATGTATCTCTTAAGTTCATAAAATTAGAATGGACATCAAACTTCTGTCTGTGGGATGCATTGCCATTTACTGACAAGATCAATGTTGCCGACGCTGAACAAGGTCTGAACAAAATCAACAAATCATGCATTTTATCATCTGAAACTAGCGAAAGTGCAGCACTGCTACAGAATTTTTCATAGAAAAATGGCAAACTTAGCATTCATTGTTTTATTATTATCATCATTATTTTTGTTATGAAGTTTTATTATTATTAATTTTCTTTATTAAGTTGGATATGTCAATATCATTATCAGTTTAGACTTGTGCCAAAAGCAGAAGTAAGGCAAAATAAATGAAAGTTTAAGTCAGAGGCAGAGACTTAATTTTGTGAACAGGAAAGAGATTGCTCATAACATCCAAATCACCTTCATTATTTACATTACAACTACTAATATAATCTTGTATTTTTCACACAAGGATTTAATTATACCCTTACTCTTTTTTCGTACCAATGAAGTTCAGTTTGTGCACTTATAAAGAAGCTTTCTTTATTGTATACATGTATTTTGCTGAGCTTTTTACTTTATGTGCCCAGTTTTTAAGCTTTTCAGTGCCTCAGTTGCCAAACAAAGTAGCAATATCATAACCTCTGAATCATCTTTCACTGCTGCTAGTTTGTGTCTTTTGATACTTCATGAGTATTTGCTTGTAAAAGTGCTTAGGGGTCTACATACTATTACATTCCTGAAAATGATTTTATGGCATTTGACAGGGCTAGAGATGAACGGACGGCGTCGAACCATGTGAACGGCAAAACAGCCGCGTCAGACACAGACATTTGGGGGAAGGTGGTCATTCTTGACGCAGGTGCTCAGTATGGAAAGGTGAGAAATTAAGGCATACCCAAATTTTCCCCGTCTCCCTCTCTCCTGTTCTCTCTCTTTCTTTCTCTCTAGTCTTAGTCTCATCTCTCTCTCTTTCTTTATATGTAAGTGATTGTGTGCATGTGTGTGTGTGTGTGTGTGTGTGTGTGTGCTGTGTGTGTGTGTGTGTGTGTGTGTGTGTGTGTGTGTGGTGTGTGTGCATGTGTGAGTGCATGTGTGTGTGTGTGCATGTGTGTGTGTGTGTGTGTGGGGCATGTGTGTGTGCATGGGTGTGTGTGATGTGTGTGTGTTTTGTGTGTGTGCATGTGTGTGTGTGTTGTGTGTGTGGGGTGTATAGTTTCTTGGTTTGGGATTTTGTCTTTTAAAATATTTTTTTATTGATTTTACTTTATGTGCTCATGTAGTGAGATGAGATAGTGATTAAAAATGAATTTGTTTAATAAAAGATTCAAACATATCTGACAATTTCACATGAACCAGAAAGTTTTAGTTTTTCCCTTTTTCTCTTCTTCTTACCACTACTACGACTGCTACAGCTGCTGCTACTACAACTAGTTTCTACTTCTACAAATACTGTTTTCATTATTAATATTAAAGTGTAACTTTCACAACAAAACTTTTTTCATTTCATTTTCGAACTGATTTTCTTTTATCTATTGAGGTGCACAAGTCTAATCATATCATAAGCATATTTGTTTACAATAGTATGTGTAAAAGAAAAGTTTAGTTCGTCATGACATAAGACACTTAAACCCCCCCCCCCCCCCCATCCCCCTGATTTACAAAACATACAACAACAGTTTGTTCAGTTCACAAGCAATGACACTAGAGTTTGTCTAGTGTTTAAAACTCCAGGTGGATAGAAAGGTTGCCAAATTGTAATAACAGAAAAAAATCCCCGAATAACATGTAGACAGTTGACTGGAGAGCAACGCATGTGAATGGCCAGACGGAAGGACATTAGTGATACAGTAATGGAGAAAAAAAGAAAAGAGACTTTAAAATAACGATAGAATAAGGGAAATTTCTTGCATACAGAATTTCTAAAAGATGGAGAAACAGTTTGAATTTAAAGAGACCCCAGCATTACAACACTTGAGCAGAACATTTTGGGAGGGGTGGGTGTGAGGGGGGGGAATGTGTCGGGCCTTATTGACAGGAACATGGAAGGAGAGGTAATGACCATTAGAATTTGGGGATAGGGGAGGGGCAGGGGGAATAATCCCAGGATTGCAAAGGTTACGGAATTTTAGACTTCAAACCCGTTCCCTCACTGCCTAAAAAAAGTACAAACGCTTTCTCCAGAGCCAGGGAAATCTAATGATTTGGGGGTAAAACAAGGATGGGAGAACAACTCCAGCCGTTCTCCTTCCGGCCGTTCCGCCGTCCTAAAAAAAATCTCCGCCGATTAAAAAAAAATCTCCGCCGAAAAAAAAAAAAAAGCAATTCGCGATTTTTCTTTGCTCCCAATCTCGGCGAGACGCCTCCGTTGAGATTACACTAGGCTTATACCAAATGGGGCTGGTTTTTATTACGGTTTGACTCGGCCAACCCACTGGCACATCCGATTACCAGCGCCGATCGACCGAGTTCAATCTGTATTCATGCGTCGAACGCAATCGAAAAACAACAAAAAAAAAAAAAAAAAAAAATCCCAACCGTTGTAAAAGAAAACTGGCTCGAGGAAGAGGTTGTGTTGGGAGTAGAGTTAGAGATAGCATAATGCAAAAGCAGTGACCGAGCAGGCGTTATGTCTAGCATGCAACAAGAAATCGGCATCGGAAGTCTTGCTGCATTACGATTGACTGACCACATGAAACGCCTGGTTCACAGGCAGCGTGTCCCGCTGCATTGAAGAACAATTAAACTTGGAAAGTAATGCTGTTGGTGATTTGGCTCCTCTTTGTAGATATATTATTCATTCATATTTGCAAGGTCAAAAACTATCACAGTTAGCTGAAACATTTCGACATTTGACTTTATGTGTGAAACAAAACATAACGTCTAGTTACTAAAAATAGAACCCGGGCAATGCCGGTAATTTTCGGAAAAACCCATTTCTTACGTAAATCGACCAGCCCAACAAACGCAGAGAGCCAGAATTAAATCCATTTGCAAATATTTGACAAAAAACAAAAACAAAAAAAAAAAGAAAAAAAAAAAAAAACCCTCAGAATTTTGAGGTTTGAATTGAAGGCTAGAAACCGTATTTTGAATGGGTTAAGTGGGATTTTCTTTAAAAATTAAAAAAATGTTTTTTTCTTCAGCTTCAGGGGGCCGCTGCCCCCTGACCCCCGCAGGGCATAGCCCCGTGAACCCCACAGGGGCTCTGCCCCCAGACCCCCCAACAGAAAAATCTCCTCTTGCTTTAAAAATCTGTTCTCATCCCTGAAATAACAAAAAATTCTAGCTCCAGAAACTACAAAAATATAAAAATTGAAATCGTAAATAAATTTTTGGAAGGAAATGAATGAAGATTTTGAATCTGGGCTTCTTTTGTTTTATTTTGATAAATAACAAAAGTATTTAGGCTTTTTAGATTGTGGATAATTTTTTTTTATTGCACGATCAAAAACCTATGTATTTTACCACTACAATCTTCACATCCAAACAAGACACAAAGCAAAAGTTGATAATAAGTTTGTATTGTCACACTACACCTCTAAATGAAATATAGTAAAACAGTTTTAGAAGTCTATCAAGACTCTCAATCGCTATGCAGACGGGTCAGTCCACACCACTCCCCCCTCTCCCCACCGCCCCCTTGCAGACTTCAACCCTCTCTTTCACTCCTCCTCTTCACCTACCTTTTCCGTCTCTGCCCCGTTCACCCGCAGCAGGCCACACGCTCCCCTCTCGCGCTGACTTTCACATTCCCGGGCACACAGCAGAGTACACACAAGGCTATCTCTTCGACGCAGTCAGCTGAACACACACTGAGGTCACACAGCCCGACTCATTACTAGACGAATATGGTCGGCAAATTCCACCACTATCATCATCTCACTTCAAGCACGCGTGAGTCGTTGAATAAAAGATTATTGTCTTTGTCATAAATCTCAGCAGAGCCTGTCAGGTGTGTAAATACGTTGATATGGGTCGCTGGGCTTGTGGAAATTTGCGCCACCACATCTTTGCAACGAGAACCGAAGTGCTGGCTGTCCATCCAGTCAGTGATGAGATAAATAGGCTTTCCCCTCACGTGAGGTCACTTTACATATTATTTTAAGACTACAGACATATTAGGCTTTCTACGCACACTTATAGTTGAGTCCGATGATAGAAAAGCATCGAATGAAAATTCAAGAAAAAT
>CM031611.1:5227535-5245029 GCA_018398815.1 Conus ventricosus
AAAAGGCCTAAAAAAACAGGCGCCGGTGACTCAAATTTCTAGTGCAAAACAAAATTTTGGTTTTTAAATAAGAAGTAAAGAAGTGGGAAAAGCAAGACGAAACCGCGCACTGACTTGATTGTAGACTGGAGAATTCAGGAACTTATTCACGTGTGGCAAGAAAAAGGAACACAAAACACGACAGCACACGCAAATTTTGCTGTGTTAATGACGTCATGATCGGTGAGACGCAGATAAATAAAAAAAAAAAGACGTCACAAATAAGAAGCAGGATTGAAACTCCAGCAGGCAGTCTCAGTAGGTCCCACGCAGCCACAAACCACGCAAGACCCACCCCCAGCACAGCAGTCAGCGGAGGACGCGGAACGGCGCCGCCACCCCAACGGCAGAAGAGGATAAAGGCCGATTCCCCTTCCATCAGCCGGACGGACGGTGTTGCCAAGGCAACAAAACCCAGTCTGGCTTCTCGGGGAGAAAACGCCGACGACCCAATACAATCCACGGCGACGCAGCAACGATGGCGCACAGACCGACCACCGGAGACCCCCGCAATCCCAACGAACAGCCCCGGACCGTTTAACAGTCCAGAAAGGACCACAGACAATAACGCCGGATCACCACCACCTCAAGGCCACGGCAACAAGACGAAGACCGTCCCGCACAAGACACAAAACGAACAACCCAAACGAAACGACGGAACGAAAACCAAAACGCCGCCTCCCTCAGACAGGCACCACACAAACCAGGTAGGACCACAACTTCCAGATGGAAACACGGTGCAGCTCCGACACAGTGAAACAAAAAACACAGAGCATACACCACCAAGACTTCTCTTCGGTTGATAGGAAAATGACGCACACCACACACACACACACACACACACACACACACACACACACGCACACACACACAACGCGCAAGCACTCACGCACGCACGCACGCACGCACATACACGTACACACACACACACACACACACACATACACTTTTACCCAACTCACAGATACAAACAGGTTCGAACAGGACAGACAGACAGAGGGACAGACAGACCCAACATAACAAAGCCCTTTGCCCCACTCACCCATTTTCTCCACACAGAGAGGGACAGACAGGCCCAACATAACAAAACCCTTTGCCCCACTCACCCATTTTCTCCATAGAGAGAGGGACAGATAGGCCCAACATAACAAAGCCCTTTGCCCCACTCACCCATTTTCTCCACACAGAGAGGGACAGACAGGCCCAACAGAACAAAACCCTTTGCCGCACTCACCCATTTTCTCCACACAGAGAGGGACAGACAGGCCCAACAGAACAAAACCCTTTGCCCCACTCACCCATTTTCTCCCCAGACAGAGAGAGGGACAGACAGGCCCAACATAACAAAACTCTTTGCCCCACTACACCCATTTTCTCCACACAGAGAGGGACAGACAGGCCCAACATAACAAAGCCCTTTGCCCCACTCACCCATTTTTCTCCACACAGAGAGGGACAGACAGGCCCAACATAACAAAGCCCTTTGCCCCACTCACACCATTTTCTCCACACAGAGAGGGACAGACAGGCCCAACATAACAAAGCCCTTTGCCCCACTCACCCATTTTCTCCACACAGAGAGGGACAGACAACCCCAACATAACAAAACCCTTTGCCCCACTCGCCCATTTTCTCCATAGAGAGAGGTACAGACAGGCCCAACAGAACAAAGCCCTTTGCCCCACTCACCCATTTTCTCCATAGAGAGAGGGACAGACAGGCCCAACATAACAAAGCCCTTTGCCCCACCACCCATTTTCTCCACACAGAGAGGGACAGACAGGCCCAACATAACAAAACCCTTTGCCCCACTCACCCATTTTCTCCACACAGAGAGGGACAGACAGGCCCAACATAACAAAACCCTTTGCCCCACTCACCCATTTTCTCCATAGAGAGAGGGACAGACAGGCCCAACATAACAAAAGCCCTTTGCCCCACTCACACCATTTTCACCACACAGAGAGGGACAGACAGGCCCAACAGAACAAAACCCTTTGCCCCACTCACCCATTTTCTCCATAGAGAGAGGACAGACACGCCCAACAGAACAAAACCCTTTGCCCCACTCACCCATTTTCTCCCCAGACAGAGAGAGGGACGGGACAGACAGGCCCAACATAACAAAACCCTTTGCCCCACTCACCATTTTCTCCACACAGAGAGGGACAGACAGGCCCAACATAACAAAGCCCTTTGCCCCACTCACCCATTTTCTCCACACACAGAGGGACAGACAGGCCCAACATAACAAAACCCTTTGCCCCACTCACCCATTTTCTCCATAGAGAGAGGGACAGACAGGCCCAACATAACAAAACCCTTTGCCCCACTCACCCATTTTCTCCACACAGAGAGGGACAGACAGGCCCAACATAACAAAACCCTTTGCCCCACTCAACCCATTTTCTCCGGCCCCCAGGGAAGAGACGCGCCCAGTCGACTTGTATTGTGCTGTTCTGGTGGATTCCTCTGCCACTGGTCCCTGACCCAGCACACGGGATTCGAACCAGGCTGGCCCCGGAAGAGATACTGGCTGGTGTTTGTGGCGTAGCGGTCCATGTTGAATCGCTTGTTGGGCAGCCGGTTGGGTTTTTGCAGGAAGAAGTGCGGGCTGGAAGCCTGCAGGCAATGGGTGATGTTTAATTTATGGATGTTTAATTATGGACAGTCTGCAGGCAATGCGTGATGTTTAATTATGGAAGTTTAATTATGGATGTTTAATTATGGATGTTTAATTATGGACAGTCTGCAGGCAATGCGTGATGCTTAATTATGGATGTTTAATTATGGATGTTTAATTATGGACAGTCTGCAGGCAATGCGTGATGTTTAATTATGGATGTTTAAATTATGGTCAGTCTGCAGGCAATGCATGATGTTTAATTATGGATGTTTAATTATGGATGTTTAATTGTGGATGTTTAATTATGGATGATTAATTATGGATGTTTAATTATGGACAGTCTGCAGGCAATGCATGATGTTTAATTATGGATGTTTAATTATGGATGCTTAATTATGGATGTTTAATTATGGATGTTTAATTATGGACAGTCTGCAGGCAAAGCGTGATGTTTAATTATGGATGTTTAATTATATGGACAGTCTGCAGGTAATGCGTGATGTTTAATTATGGATGTTTAATTATGGACAGCCTGCAGGCAAAGCGTGATGTTTAATTATGGATGTTTAATTATGGACAGTCTGCAGGCAAAGCGTGATGTTAATTATGGATGTTTAATTATGGACAGTCTGCAGGCAAAGCGTGATGTTTAATATGGATGTTTAATTATGGACAGCCTGCAGGCAATGCGTGATGTTTAATTATGGACAGTCTGCAGGCAATGCGTGATGTTTAATTGTGGACAGTCGTCCAAATTTGTAAACATAAAGCGACCCACCGATGACTCGTTGATTTGGTCAAGGCAGTCGTTCAAATGCTGTATATGTAAAGCGACCCAACCGATGACTCGTTGATTTGGTCAAGGGCAGTCGTTCAATGCTGTATATGTAAAGCGACCATCCATGACTCGTTGAGTTAGTCAAGGGCAGTCGTTCAAATGCTGTATATGTAAAGCGAACCCACCGATGACTCGTTGAGGTAGTGGCAACAAATGAAGGAATGAATACGTGATGGAAGGAGGACAAAGAGGATGGAAGGAAGGAAAAAGGGAACGATAGACACAAATGGATGAACAGAGAGCCGCAGGAAAAATGAGGGAACAAATTGCGGATGAAAGAAATGATGGATGATGGGAGAAAGATTTCAGAAGAAGAAAAAAAAGGAAGGGGGATGGGGGGGGAGGTGAGTGGTCGGTAAGTGAAAGAAAGAGAGAAATGAAGAAATGAAAGAAGGAGGGAAAAGAATACGGGGGGAGGGGTGGATGCAAAAAGAGAGATGACAGGAAAAGGTTCGGAAGACACGGAGAAAGAAGGAAAAAGAAAATAGGAAGCAACACACACACACCACACACACCACACACACACACACACCACACACACACACACACACACACACGTGCGCTCACTTTGGTGCTGAGAGAGAGAGAGAGAGAGAGAGAGAGAGAGAAGAGAGAGAGAGAGAGAGAGAGAGAGAGAGAGAGCAACTAACACTATTGTCGTGTATGTTCTTCAGCTGCTGTCAGTCAGACACGTGTACTGGTTATTGGGCGTCCTAGGACGCTTGGTGATCATGTCCATCGTCTGTGTTGCCATGGTGACAGAGAGACCAGCCAGTCAGCCCCTGCCAGAACAATTAGATATTCGTCAACACTAAACAGTGCGTCTGAAAATGGCTAGGAATTTTCATCGATGTGGATCATACTGCAGATATCACAGTAAGGAACAGTTTTAGGACGGTATTTTGATTTGGAGTTGAGATATGTAGACAGAGTTGCATCCCTCCCATTCCAATTCCTTCCACTCCATCCACACTCATCTGCCTTGCTGATCTGCCTCAGTGATAGAACCAAGAAGATATTATCAAACAACAATCAGTATGCAACACTTTATTATTTCTCTTAAGCGGACGGGTCAAGTATAATCTTCTTCGGCAAACCGCTCTCAGCAAGTGGACAGAGCTACGGCATTTACGGTTCTTGATATATCTGAATAATCTTCTGAGTCAGCGGCATTCTATCATCTGCAAACAAACAAACAAACAAACAAGAAAGAAAAGAAACATCAAAATCCACGACCTAAGGAACTGTTAACTCCCAAATGATGACCTTGAAATGTTATATGAATACGAGAGAACAAGCAAAATTGAATTTGCCTGGAAAAAAATTAACAATAACCCGTCTTGCACAAGATTAAGGAATCCGATTGTTTTAAGCCACAAACTAAATGGTCACACACAATAATCATGTATGATCTATCAAATACCGTGGAATCAGCATACCGGAAAGCTCATGTTGGAATGAATACATCAATTATAGAATTCAAAGAAAGCTAACATCATGATGGCTGTGGCTCCTTTGGCAAACCCTCTTTAACTGAACAGAGCATTGTAAAACTAGAGCCACTCTACCACAGATAAGATCAAGTAATCTGAGGTAGGTAATTCAATACAGAGCAGTGAGACATGCAGAAAGTAAGTATGCGAGGATTTCTAGCATGATCTCAAATGGAAAAAAACGGCTACCATGCCCCACAAGATTACCAACAACCAGATAGAATATGCTACCCGACAGTATCTTTAACGACATTCTCAAGAACAATACTCAATTCTTGAAAGAAGTTCTGGAAAAAGACTACCTATGCTGCCAAAAACAAACACATTTAACAGTGGTTTAATCAGCTCATTTAAGCGGTCCTGAGATGGATTTGCTTACTTATTTTGAAATCGTGTTCCACACATTCTCAGTTACGTATTATGTCTCTCTAGATGTGAAGGTGGGATGATGATTTAGACTGAAGATTGAAAAACAGTTCTTTTCTCTTTGCTATTCTGTTCATTTCTTGTAGAACAAAAATTCCACTTTCATTCCATCTTTCTTGTTTGCTTTCTGATTTCTTTCCACGTATTTTTCTATTAACGTTTCCCTCCTCTCCTTTATTCCTTCTTTCTTTTCTCTTCCTTTTTTCATGAAAAAAAAGTATCTTTCAGGATTTTGTGGATTAACAAATGTGACTGGGTGTTATTTGACATCGGAGTTTTGTTTTAATCGACCAAACAGATTATTTGTGACGCTGATTCATATGATTTTAAAACAGATGTCGTCATATATTCATTAAATCTTTTATGTATCTTTTTGTTTTCAATTCATATATTCATTAAATCTTTTATGTATCTTTTTGTTTTCAATCTACCCACATATTTACCCCCTCCCCAAATTAGCTTGATGGATTGATAATAGAATCTGATTTATCATTTGATAAACACGTTAATGAAACCATTAAAAGAGCAAATAGACTAGCAGGGATGATTGCAGGCAACGTTCAGTGCAAAGATAGTGAAGTAATGGTTCAATTATTTAAAACACTAGTCAGACCAGTTATTGAATATGGCAATGCTGTAATGGACAACAAATAAAAAATAAAAAAAAACCCACAGTAATCCCATCGAAGATATTCAGAGAAGATTTATTGCAAGAAAGATGAGTGGATTGCGGACGTATTCATATGAACAAAGGCTTCAGTTTTTAGAATGACCAAGCTGGGAATACAGGCGCCTATGTGGCGACATGATGAAACCTACAAAATTACACATGGATTTTGTGACTATGTGGCGACATGATTGAAACTTACAAATTTACACATGGATTTTGTGACATTAAAACCACTGGCACATTATTTCAGTTGAATACAGAATCTTCAACTAGAGGGCACCTGTTCAAACTAACAACAGCAACAACAACAACAAATTACTAAAACTTCAAAAGCAGCAAACTTTTTCACTAACAGAATTGTTGATGCTTGGAATAACATGCCAGTCAATGTTGTTGGAGCAGAAACTGTTAACAATTAAAAAAATCCTGTCTTGATAAACACTGGATACACCTTATGTTTCAAAAAAATATTGACTTGCATTAAAAAAAAACCCAAAAAAACGCACGTGCTTCATAAAAGTGCGAGAATATGACGGAAATATTTTCGCTAAAACCATGTAATTATCCACATTGAGCAGGCTAAAGGCTAAAAATGCCTAATATGCCACCGATATGATATGACATGACATGATATGATATGGATTGCTCAGACCATTCGCAAGTACGATTAAAAGTATAGGTACAGTATTACTGAAAACAATTTCTTAAAACAAACGAACAAACAAACAAACAAAGAACAATACGGACAGTTGGATGAGAAGTAACAAGTAATATCGACATACTTTTAATCCCGATCCCGGCTAACAGATCAACGTCAGTTGTTGCAACGCCTTGATCCGCCTTCGCCTTTTGTTTACATTAGAACCGGATGTGGATACGGGAGCTAGTCCGTGCGACGAAAATGCTAAAAAGCAAGAGGGGAAAACTGAAATTGTAAATCCAAAATGTGTTGGGCAATTTATTGCCACTTTTTAACAGTTTAAAATATAGATTGTTTGTTGGCATTAAATAGATATTTTCTGTTATGACTGAATTTTCATTAATTGCATAGTTCGGGTCGAGGAGATCAATTACAGGAAATCGCACGTGCAAGCATGCGCATAAGCATTCATGTGCCGATTCCGCGAACTTTTGGCTGTTGTTGCTCTCGCAGAGGACGAAACGCTGACCTCCAAGGTACCAAATAAGGTTCTGATTGTTGTGCTGAAGGTCTATTTGCTGTCCCAGCGAGTTTTATTTGTATATTTTTAACCCGGAAGTTTCTGCTTTTTTTCAAACTCACGTTAAGAATAAAAAAAAGTACACACTACAACGAGTACGTAACAAGGGATGAAAGAGAGATTCAGACACTTCTTTTACAATTTGGGCCTTAAAAAGCCCGACTGCTTGTTTATTTTGCACCTATTTTACCTACGAAGACTCTGAATTGTCGTCTGAACACAAACATCGAGAGTACAAACATATCCAATCACAAATCGTTGAAGTTGATCTGCTGTTGCGGCGACTGCACTTCACCACTCAAGCCCATATCTTATCATTCTTCTTCTTCTTCTTCTTCCTAAAATACTGGTTCACTCAAAAACGAGTAGGTCACCAGCGCGCATGTTAAAAAGTAAAATAAAATAGCATAAAACAGTGCTACTCAGACTGTTGGCCCCTGGAGAAAATTTTGGCAACAAGGGGTCGCACTCGATATTCAAGAAGTTAAAAAATGGCAAAACTCAGGCCCAGGCAATAGTAAAACATCTGGGAAGTAAAAATAGAAACTCATCAATATGCAGATCTCAAAACTGTCGAATCAATTTGTTTTTTTAAAAGAGATTGCATTTGTGGCAATCTTGATGGCACCCGGCAGTGAGTTCCACAGCCGTACAGAACTGGGATAAAAAGAATGTAAGTGGCTGTCAATATTTGATGCAGGTATGGTATAACATTGACCGCCACTCCTGGTGCTACTTTTATTCAATACTAGTTGTTCCATTGGAATATCAATTACTTTAGCTCTGCCTTTGAAAAAGATGTTAAGTTTGATAAAAGCTCTTCTCTCTTCTAAGGGTTTCCATTCTAATTTCCTCATATTCTTCCTAGTATTCCCCTTTTCTCTGATGTGGTTCCCTGTTACGAACCGTGCTGCTCTCTTCTGAATCTTTTCGAGGTTATCAATATCCTTTAGATGGTAAGGATCCAAACTGAGCAACCATATTCCAGTACTGGTCTAACCAGTGTTTTGTAGCAGTCGTCTTTAACCTTTTGGGGGCAGTCATTGATATTCCTGTATAAGAAAGCTAAGATGTTTATTTGCTTTCTTGCATACTAAATTGTAATGTTCTTTCCATTTGAGACGACTATCTATAATCACGCCTAAATATTTTGCAGCATTAGTTTCTTTAAGAATAGTATTATGAATAGAATAATCTGATCAATTGGTGTCAAGAGCTGTCGTAACAGTCTTATGTGCCATATTGTGATAATTTTGTTATGTATGCCCATCATTATTATCTATATAGTTCACTTAAAAGTGTACTTCTAAGAGGCCGCCTGATCTGAAAGCGGATTAATGTAACTGGACTTAAAGGAAGCATGTTTGACTGTACTTTAAGTGTCTTCTAAATTGCTCAATGTATGACACCACCCCCTCCCCCCCCCCCCACACACACACACACACACTGTGCCCCAAAATCATATAGACGCTTATTAATGGGTGAAGCATGGTCATACACTTCTGATGAGGCTAACTTGATGTGTATCATGTATCAATTGATGGAGTTGTAATAGGGACAAATTAGTGTGAACCTCCTTTTCAAGCTTTTAGAATGTTATTAACGTAAATGGCTTCAGCTGCCGTGCACAATATTATGTATCTCTTAAGTTCATAAAATTAGAATGGACATCAAACTTCTGTCCTGTGGGATGCATTGCCATTACTGACAAGATCAATGTTGCTGACGCTGAACAAGGTCTGAACAAAATCAACAAATCATGCATTTTATCATCTGAAACTAGCGAAAGTGCAGCACTGCTACAGAATTTTTCATAGAAAAATGGCAAACTTAGCATTCATTGTTTTATTATTATCATTATTTTTGTTATGAAGTTTTATTATTATTAATTTTCTTTATTAAGTTGGATATTGTCAATATCATTATCAGTTTAGACTTGTGCCAAAAGCAGAAGTAAGGCAAAATAAATGAAAAGTTTAAGTCAGAGGCAGAGACTTAATTTTGTGAACAGGAAATAGATTACTCATAACATCCAAATCACCTTCATTATTTACATTACAACTACTAATATAATCTTGTATTTTTCACACAAGGATTTAGTTATACCCTTACTCTTTTTTTCGTACCAATGAAGTTCAGTTTGTGCACTTATAAAGAAGCTTTCTTTATTGTATACATGTATTTTGCTGAGCTTATACTTTATGTGCCCAGTTTTTAAGCTTTCAGTGCCTCAGTTGCCAAACAAAGTAGCAATATCATAACCTCTGAATCATCTTTCACTGCTGCTAGTTTGTGTCTTTTGATACTTCATGAGTATTTGCTTGTAAAAGTGCTTAGGGGTCTCACATACTATTACATTCCAGAAAATGATTTTATGGCATTTTACAGGGCTAGAGATGAACGGACCAGCGTCGAACCATGTGAACGGCAAAACACCGCCGCGTCAGACACAGACATGGAGAAGGTGGTCATTCTTGACGCAGGTGCTCAGTATGGAAAGGTGAGAAATTAAGGGATACAATTTCCATGTCTCCTCTCTCCTGCTCTCTCTCTTTCTTTCTCTCTAGTCTTAGTCTCCATCCTCTCTCTCTTTCTTTATATGTAAGTGATTGTGTGCATATGTGCGTGTGTGTGTGTGTGTGTGTGTGTGTGTGTTGTGTGCGTGTGTGTGTGTGTGTGTGTGTGTGTGTGTGTGTGTGTTGTGTGGTGTAGTTCTTGGTTTGGTATTTTGTCTTTTTAAATTTTTTTTTTATTGATTTTACTTTATGTGCTCATGTAGTGAGATGAGATAGTGATTAAAAATGAATTTGTTTAATAAAAGATTCAAACATATTAGATAGTAACCCTGTGGTAGTGTGTCCATATTTCAGATACAGTAGCCGTCATCCTATGACTCCGAGGAAGGTGACTACATCATCTTTTATGACGGCTACTGTATGTTTGCATGGAGATATCTCGGCCGTTCGGCTACCGAGCTTTGTGGCCGCTTCGTTGCTGATGATCGCTGTAATCTGACCGACTTTTAGCGCTAGCGCTGTGTCTTTTCCTTCTTGATTCGTTCATCGTGGTAGTATCTGCACTCGAAGCGTACTTCTTTCTGCTGTTAGCCAGACATACCAAGAATATCAGATAATGCGGATTCAGGTCACAGTCAGCCTCCAAAAATTGCTGTCGAGTCCTACAATCATCTTTTATGACGGCCACTGTCTCGACTTGATCTCATTCTAGCTCTGCATCACCTGCGATCTCACTCTAGCTCTGCATCACCAACATGCCACGTTTACAATGTCCAGTTGAAGGGTGTGACTGGGAATCTCAAGACCTTGGAGAGGCCTTTGCGGCGGCACTTAACACGGCTCTGCAGATGCACAACGCCACAGTGCACACCGCCCCAGACCCAACCCGACCAAATCCACAACCTAAGCTGAAGCTAGAACCGCCCTCAATAGCCGCCGGCTGTGATCCTGATCAGTGGTCTGCTTTCACCCGACAATGGAGTATGTACAAAGTTGGCATGGCTATCAGTGATGCCATGATTGCCACAGCGCTGTTCTACTGCTGTGACTCGGATTTGCGCACTGACCTCATGCGTGATATTCGTGGCAACGTCGCAGATATGGCAGAAGCTGACCTCTTGGCCGCAATCAAACGGCTTGCTGTGAAGGATGAGAGCACTCTAGTCCATCGCATACGTCTCAGTAAAATGACCCAGTTGCCAGGCACAGGAATCCGGACATTCCTCGCCCGACTCAGAGGTCAAGCATCCCTGTGCCAGTACACCGCACCATGTCGAGAACGGGACTGCGACCATGTCTTTGACTATAGCGATGAGATCATCAAAGACCACCTCATTCGCGCATTGCTGATCCTGAAATCTTGTCTGACCTCCTTGGGGACCCCAAAACTGATAGGACTTTGGATGAGATTGTCAGCTATGTGGCGCAGAAAGAGGAAGGCAAAGCAACGAGAAGCGCAGTTGGAGGTGCCATAGCAGCAATTGGTGACAAAGAACAGGCTGCCACCTCATCAAGACCATCACTCCACCGACCATGTTGGGCATGTGGCGGTCCCGGACACGGGCCAAAAAATGATCGCCACACAAGATCAAAACTCTGTGAGGCCTGGACATTCATATGCGGCAAATGTGCTGTAAAGGGTCACTTCACTAAATCCTGCAGCAAATGCTCCAGCTGTGGCACCTGGGGTCATAGAGACAGAACCTCCAGAGTGTGCCCTCGTGGTGGGGGGCAGAAAAGCCGGACTTCAATCACCACCTAAAGGACTCGAGGCCATCACAAGGGCCCGACTTCAATGACAACGCCTTCATGTTTGACCAGCTATGCATGGCCTCCAGCAACTGCAGCTCTTCAACAACGACATTGAACACATCAAGATCACGAAACCCCATCTGTCTAGATCATCACGTCTTCAAGGGCCCAGTGGATAGCCCGTCCATCCAAACCCCACCCCATGCTGCCGGTGCAAATGTCCGTGCTGCCAGAAGAACATGCTGCGTTTCGGGAGCCCCTTACAAACCCTCATAGACTCAAGTCTGCCAACATATCCATGGTTGCAGATACGGGTTGCCAGAGTACTGTCATCCCCTTGTCAGTTGCCCGCATACTAGGCATTGAGGACAGTGACCTGATCCCTGTGACACTCAAGATGAAGGGTGCTAATGATCAGGATCTAGGAGTCCTGGGTGCTATTGTTGTCTCCATCACAGCTTGCGATGTGACGGGCTCTGCTGTCGTCTCAAAACAATTATGCTATGTCTCCAAACAGATCTCCAAGGCATTCCTCTGTAGGGAAGCATTGTCTGCGCTTGGCGTTATACTCCCTACATTCCCTGTTCCAGAGCCAAGCCCACGCTGCATGGCAACCTCATCAGAGACAGTTGAGACAACATGCTCCTGCCCAAAGCGCAGTAGTAACACACCACCCAAGCCCACACAGCTCCCCCCCGGCCTATCCGCCACGAAAGACGATGTAGAGGCCCTTAAACAGTGGCTCCTGGATTATTATGCTGCAACGACCTTCAACACTTGTGAACTTTCAGCCCCTTCCCCTCATGTCAGGTGAACCCTTGGAGCTCCACGTCAATCCCGATGCCAAGCCTGTCGCCATCCACAAACCTGCTCTTGTCCCCATCCATTGGCAGACAGGTGAAGGCAGACCTGGAACGAGATGTGCGCTTAGGCGTCCTTGAACGTGTTGACCCCAATACCCCTGTTACTTGGTGCTCACGGATGGTTGTGACTGCCAAAGCGGATGGCTCTCCACGGCGCACAGTGGACCTCCAACCCCAAAACCGTCAGTCTGTTCGGCAACTCATCATGTTCCTACCCCATTTAATCTCGCCGACCGCGTCCCACAAGGCACCATAAGACTGTCACAGATGCATGGAATGGGTACCACTCAATCCCCATTCGGGCAGAGGACCGCCATATCACCACCTTCATCACTCCATGGGGTCGTTTCCGTTACAAAGTTGCACCCCAAGGCTTCCTTGCAGCGGCGATGGCTACACGCAGCGTTTTGATGCCATCATAGCCGACTTCCCTGACAAGGTCAAATGTGTGGATGATACCTGCATGTGGTCACCGGACATTGAGTCTGCTTTCATCCAAGCTTGCAGCTGGCTAGACCTGTGTGCTCGCAATGGGATCACACTCAATCCCAAGAAATTTCAGTTTGCCCAAGACACTGTGCAATTTGCAGGGCTCACTATCACCTCCACAAACATCTGCCCAAGCCCCAAGTTCCTTGACGCCATTCGCAACTACCCACCCCCTCAGACATTTCAGGCGCCAGAGGGTGGTTTGGCTTGGTGAACAAGGAGCTTATGCCTTCTCGATGGCGAAACAGATGAAACCCTTTCGCCATTGCTGAGGCCTTCAACCCCATTTCGATGGACAGAGGAACTGGATCGGCTCTTCCAGAAGTCCAAGGAGGTCATCATCAACGAGATGAAGGAAGGAGTGAGACTCTTTGACCCCTCACGCCCCACCTGCCTCGCCACAGACTGGTCCAATGATGGCATTGGCTTCTTCCTACTCCAAAAACACTTCTCTTGTGCGCCTACCACCCCGAAATGCTGTCGTGATGGATGGAAGCTGTGTCTGGTCGGCAGCAGATTCACCACACCTGCTGAGAGCCGCTATGCTCCCATTGAAGGCGAGGCGCTAGCAGTCGCATATGCCCTCCACCAGACACGTTACTACATCTTAGGGTGCACTGACCTCTTTGTTGCCACGGACCACAAACCGCTTCTACAAATCTTGAATGATCGATCTCTTGCAGACATCCACAACAGACGTCTCTTAAACCTTAAAGAGAAAACCCTACCATACCGATTTGAAGTGGTGTACGTGTCAGGCAAGAAGAACCTGGGCCCCGATGCCGCTTCCAGACACCCAGCTGATCAGTCTGAGGCACCCGGCTTGGCGGTGACCCTTCGGAGCTGAACTCGGTTTCCTTTCACCAGGAAGCCCTGAAAACACCTCAGAGACGGCGACAGCATGGATGAAGCAAATGACCCCTCCACAATCACAGCTGCAGCTGTCGCCCTGTGTGCCCTGGACAGTCGCCAAGTTGTTACATGGGACATGGTGCAGGAGGCCACAGCTTCCGACCCCACCTTCCGGCAGCTCGTCCAGCTCATTGAAGAGGGCTTTCCATCCAACTGCAGACAGGTCCCAGCTACTCTGCGCCCCTTCCACAGGTTCAGTAGCAGCCTCTGTGTTGTTGACGGTGTTGTTCTGATGGGCCAGAGGGTCGTCATTCCACCCTCTCTCCGCCCTACCATCCTGCAGTCCCTCCATGCGGCACACCAGGGCGTCAACATCATGTGTACCCGAGCACAGGACTCTGTTTATTGGCCGAACATCACTGTTGATATCACCCGTGTCCGAGAGGAGTGCACCCACTGTCACCGCATGGCAAAATCCAACCCATGCAGCCACCATCAGACAACAGGCTACCAGATTACCCATTCCAGATGGTTTGCAGTGACTACTTCACATACAACAACACAGACTACGTTGTCATTGTGGACAGGTACTCCCATTGGCCAATGGTCTACAGGTCCGAATCGGGAGCTGATGGCCTCATCCGACGCCTTCGAGAAACATTTGCCACTTTTGGCATCCCAGAGGAACTCACCAGCGACGGAGGACCCCAGTTCACTTCAGGCAAAACACAGGAGTTCCTGAAGTCCTGGGGAGTCCATCACAGGATCACTTCTGTTGGCTTTCCTCATGCTAACTGCCGGGCTGAGTTGGCTGTGAAAACTGTAAAACGCATGCTTGTGGACAACATCGGCCCAACTGGTTCTTTGGTTGTGGACAAATTCCAAAGGGCCATTCTTATTTACAGGAACACTATCGATCCCGAGACCAGGACATCCCCCGCAATGGTTCTTTTTGGCAGACCCATGCGTGATGCAATCCCCATCCCGCTGGGCAGATACACACCCCATGAAGCCTGGAGGGACCTCATGACCCAGAGGGAAGCTGCCCTGGCGAAGAGACACTCTCAGGAGCATGAACGCTGGAGTGAACATACACATCGCCTCCCTCCTCTCAGGGTAGGCGATCACGTATACCTGCAAAACCTGCGTGGCAACTACCCCAGACGGTGGGAACGCACTGGCATTGTGGTGGAAGTTCGCCAACACCATCAGTACGTTATCCGTGTTGATGGGTCAGGGCGAGTCACCATCCGGAATCGCCAACACCTGCGGAAGTTCATCCCGTTTCACCACAACGTGCATCCATTCCCCCACACCCCTTACACCCCACCAGTCACCTCACCTGATGTCCGACCCACATCCCCCGAGCACCCATTGCCACCGCCAGTGGCACCTCCACGTGTGGCCTCCGCTCTGGACGCCCTGCCAACATTCGACACACGGCAGCCACCGACACCTGCTCCGGCCTCACCTGTCCCAGCCTCTCCCGATCCACACACCCTGCAGCCTTGGACTGGGACATCCCCAACAGATGGGAGCCTGACCCCTAAGGACTCTGGTGTGGCACCATCTTCACCGACAAAGAGACGAGTACCCCGGGCCCTCGCCCGACTATTACCCTTCAAACCAGCCAGGCATGAAGGAGCTCTCTGCACCTGGTACCTCCAGGCGTGGGGTGCCTCTCGCAGAATAACATTTTCCAAGACGCTGGAACACTGGGCGACAGTGACATTAATCTTTTAGTCTTTCTGCGCCCATTACACTTGCCCCTAGGGAAGGGGGAGAGACAGTGGACAGTAATTATTAATGTTTTTTTGTTTGGCACAGAGTTATATATTCAGTTTTCATAGAAGTTATAAGAAGGTTGGACAAGCATAGATTTTGTTTCAGTTTTAATCGTACCCGTTAAAACTTACCCCTGGGGGAGGGAGATAGATAGTAACCCTGTGGTAGTGTGTCCATATTTCAGATACAGTAGCCGTCATCCTATGACTCCGAGGAAGGTGACTACAATCATCTTTTACATATCTGACAATTTCACATGAACCAGAAAGTTATTAGTTTCCTACTTCTTCTTCTTCTTCTTCTTACCACTACTACGACTGCTACAGCTGCTGCTACTACAACTAGTACTACTTCTACTACTACTGTTTTCATTATTAATATTAAAGTGTAACTTTCACAACAAAACTTTTTTCATTTCATTTTCGAACTGATTTTCTTTTAATCTATTGTGGTGCACAAGGTCTAATCATATCATAAGCATATTTGTTTAATAGTATGTGTAAAAGAAAAGTTTAGTTCTGTCATGACATAAAGACACTGTAAACCCCCCCCCCCCCCCCCCATCCCCCTGATTATCAAAACATACAACAACAGTTTGTTCAGTTCACAAAGCAATGGACAGCTAGTGTTTGTTCTAGTGTTTAAATCTCTCTGGTGGATAGAGTGGTTGCAAATTGTAATAACAGAAAAAATCCCCGATAACATGTAGACATTTGACTGGAGAGCAAACGCATGTGAATGGGCCAAGACGGTAGGAAATAGTGGATAACAGTAAATGGAGAAAAAAAGAAAAGAGACTTTAAAAGAACGATAGAATAAGGGAAATTTCTTGCACAGAATTTCTAAAAGATGGAGAAACAGTTTGAATTGTAAGAGCCCCCAGCATTAACACTTGAGCAGAACTTTTGGGGAGGGGGTCACAGCTTTATTTTTCTGTCCCATTCGAGACACTTAGTTATAGGGCCGAACAAACAAGCCTTACACATTTCTGACCCAACATTTTTGTTGTTGTAGTCCAAGCAGAGGCATGTATCAAACTTGTGTACTAGTTAACTAGGGAAAATTAAGTTCCCAGAAAGTGATGACGTCATTCTTGCACAATTGTGTGTGTGTGTTGTCATTGTTTGAATATCGCCTGACCTCTTGTGTACAAGCTTTCATGCCGTATCTACATTATCTACAGGAAAATAAACCTAGTCGAGTTTGGTATTAAAAGAATTGTCGGGAATTCGCCTATTCAGTCATTTCAAGAGCACAGATATATTACATTTTTCATGACAACCACTGATTATCAAACTAAGAGCCCCATTTGTAATGGCCGCTCATCAATGCCGAACACATTGCTGCCAGACCAGCTGTACACAGATGACATTCAGTTGATCGAGTACAGCACGGTTAGCTGGCTGGTGGGGAGCAGCCTGCAGAAAACACCCCTTTCCTTGACCTGCATTCACGGCTTGGCCTCTGCAGCTGTGGGAGAGCTGTAAACTCCCCTGCCTCTCAGAACTAAGTGGCTTGCTCTGAACAGCCGTGGGGGGTGGGGTGGTGGGGGGGGGGGGGGGGGGGGGATGTGTTGGGGCTTATTGACAGGACATGGAAGGAGAGGAATGACCTTAGAATTTTGGGGAGAGGGGAGGGCAGGGGGAGAGAATCCCAGGATTGCAAAGGTTACGGAATTTTAATACTTTAACCCGTTCACTGCCTAAAAATAGTACAAACAAAGGCTTTCCCAGTGCCAGGGAAATCTAATGATTTGGGGGTAATAACAAAAATTCTAGCTCAGAAACTACAAAAAATATAAAAATGAAATCTATATAATTTTTGAAGGAAATTGAATGAAGATTTTGAATTGGGCTTCTTTTGTTTTAATTGATAATAAAAGTATTAGCATTTATTTGATAGATTTTTTTGCACGTCAATTGTAT
>CM031611.1:5245129-5282629 GCA_018398815.1 Conus ventricosus
CTGTTTCTTGTTCTTACATACCCCCTGAAGGTTCTCCGTTTTATGCCCATTTTGACATCAACAATAGCATTGATCTGCTAGAAGAATGTATCTTTGATCTGTTGTTTTCTAGAGATGTGTATGTTATCTTAAATGGTGATTTAGATAGTAGAACGTCAAACATTTCACAAGGTGTATCTGTGAACTATAATCTCGATCAGCAATTCGACAGCCATCCCCCTAGTATTAAACGACAATCTCAAGACAGCACTTGGAATAACTATGGGAAGATGTTATTGAATGTTTGCACTGCATTTGATTTGTGAATTCTTAATGGGGCATGTAAAGGCGACCTTGAAGGTCGCTGTTGTTGTTGGCATCCGTTAGTCTCGGGAGACGATGGATTTGCGCCCTTTTCAAATGTTTCCGTTGGTCATACAGCATCTGCTGTGGCTGTATAGACCCACACGGGAGTGGCAGTCTCTGCTACATTTGATGCACTTGAAGGCCGAGTCAGCTGCTGGCAGCAGCTGCTTGTTCTTTCTCTGTGCACGCTTTGCGTCGGCAAGCTTCCGGAGCTTCTCTTCGCCAGCTTCCAGCCCAGTGTTCACAGTGTGTCTCCAGCTGGATCTGTCCTGAGCGAGCTCTTCCCAGGTGTTGGGTCGATGTCGAGAGCCTTCAGGTCGCGCTTGCAAACATCCTTGAAGCGGAGTTGTGGTCTTCCAGTTGTTCTCTTGCCAGAGGCAAGCTCTGCGTACAGAATGTCTTTGGGGATCCTGCCGTCGTCCATTCGACGCACATGACCAAGCCACCTGAGGCGACGCTGACGGAGAAGAGTGGTCATGCTGGGAATCTTTGCACGCTCAAGCACATCGTTGTTTGTCACGCGATCACTCCATGTGATCCCAAGTATGCGCCGGAGACAGCGCATGTGGAAGGCACTCAGCCTCTTCTCTTGTGAGGCATACAGGGTCCAGGATTCGCTGGCGTACAGGAGAGTGCTTAGCACACAGGCTCGATACACAGCAATCTTGGTGTTCAATGTTAACATGCTGTTGTTCCACACTCTCTGAGATAGTCTGGCCAGGGTGGTAGAGGCCTTGCCAATCCTTCTGTTGATCTCTGTATCCAGAGAGAGGTTGTCGGTGATCGTGGAACCGAGGTACGTGAACTGGCTAACGGCCTCTAATTCATGGTTGTTGATGGTGATGCGGGGTTGTTCAGCATCCTGAGCCATCGCATTCGTCTTCTTCAGGCTTATTGTCAGGCCAAACTCATCACAAGCCTTTGCAAAGCAATCCATCAGACTCTGTAACTCTGCTTCGGTGTGGGTGGCCAGAGCAAGCGCGTCATCTGCAAACAGCATGTCTCTGATGGTCACTACCGTACTTTGCTCTTTGCCTTCAGCCGAGCCAGGTTGAACAGTCGGCCATCTGATCGGGTGTGAAGGTAGACACCCTCAGTTGATGTCCCAAAGGCGTGCTTCAGCAGGACAGCGAAGAAGATGCCAAAGAGGGTGGGAGCGAGGACACAGCCCTGTTTGACTCCACTGCGTATGTTGAAGGCATCTGATGTCGAGCCGTCGTACTGCACTGTGCCTTTCATGTCGTCGTGGAAAGACTGGATCACACTCAAAAGTCTTGGTGGGCAGCCTATCTTCGCTAGGACGTTAAAGAGTCCATCTCTGCTGACAAGATCAAATGCCTTGGTCAGGTCGATGAAGGCCAGAAAGAGGGGGCTTGTGCTGCTCTCTACATTTCTCTTGCAGCTGTCTGATGGAGAAGACCATGTCGATGGTTGATCTCTCCGAGCGGAACCCGCACTGCGACTCTGGGTACACTCTGTCAGCGAGCTTCTGCAGCCTGTTCAGGACGACCCTTGCAAATACTTTGCCTACAATGCTCAGGAGAGATATTCCTCTGTAGTTATTGCAGTCACTTTTGTCGCCTTTGTTCTTGTATAATGTGACAATATTGGCATCTCTCATGTCTTGAGGTACTGCTCCTTCCTCCCAGCACTGACAAAGGAGATTGTGCAGATGTTCAAGCAGTGCACTGCCGCCACACTTGATGACTTCTGGTGGTATGCCATCCTTCCCTGGTGCTTTTCCTGAGGACAGGCTCATGATTGCTTTCTCTAGTTCTGCCAGAGTGGGTTTCTCATCCAGTTCCGCCATGAGTGGGAGGCTTTCGATCGCATCAAGGGCCTCGTCTACATACTTTTATAACTCAGGGTGCAGTGTTGACGATTATTTCATATTTTCTTGTGATCTTTTTGCTCGTTTGTATGCTTCATGTCATTGAATGTCTTGGAACGCATTGACTCTGATCATTTGCCTGTGTCACTGCATGTTATTTTTCCTAAAGAAGGTATTGTACAATAATCAAGAACAGAAACGCGTCATATAAAACTTTATATGGAATGATGTGAATGCTGGTTTGTCTCAAGATATGTTTTGTAGTACTGAAACCCAAACTAAACTAGAAGCGGCAATATACTTGTTAGATGTGGACGTAAATCGCGCGCTAGATTTGTTTAATGCTTGCATAAAAGAAAGTGCTGACTGTATGAAGAGGTGCATAGTTTTGGATTGCAGTAAAACATTCAGCGATTGGTATGATGATGAGTGTGTTGTTAGCAAAGAACTGCTAGGAGATTATTACGAATTAGTTGTCGCACATTGAAAATAGAAGACAGGAACGCTTATTCAATCGCTAGGCAAGAGTACAAGCATCTGTTACAGAGGAAAGAGAAAGAGTTCAATAAGTCTTTATTGAATAAACTCGTATCATCTATAAAATGTCAAAAGGAATTCTGGGACACCATTCACAGAGTTTCATTCAAAAGAAAACAGCCAAGAAACAATATTACTATTGATGTATGGTTTCAGTATTTCCAAACGTTATTAGATACAAATGTTGATAACACACCAATCGAAGAAGTGATTGATGTGAACGATGGTGGCTATAGAAACCGGCCAATCACTCAAGAAGAAGTATTGTCAGTGTAGTGTCCTTGATGAAACGAAAGTAGAACCAGGGTGGTCCCCCTTACCGGACAAGTATATATATGGATTTACCCAGAATGCTAAGGGAGCTGGAAAAGAAGATGGCAAGAAAATAAATACCTCCAACCGTCACCCTCAAGTCTTTGAAACCCTTATGCATGGCTGTGTTTACACACACACACATTTCAAGCACAACAGACACTAAATCTGGCGACGAGTGATCTACTGAAGCTACAAGCTAGCTTGAAACCCAACCTCAAGTGACACTGTAAGTCGTTTTAGTTTGTCTGAACTTTTCGACCACGTAATCACGATCAGTCTTTACGTCATACAACGTTGAGTACATAGGACTGTAGTGTTGGAGTACACAGTGACTGTAACGATGTCAAACTTGCCGAATTTCGAACGTTTTTGTTGTGCATGGGGAAGAGAATACAGCAGGCACTCGTTGGCGGAAATGGGTAGGCAAGCTAGAAAACCTGATGACAGCAATGAACATTACAAATGATCAGAGAATGAAGGCTCTGCTGCTCCACTATGGCGGTGATGACATTTTCGAAATTCATGACGCATGACAGATGAAGAAAAGGGTATAGGTGCAAACTGCGATGAGGGCATTTCCATTGAGTACAAGACGCTCAAAGAATCATTCACTGCATATTTCACCCCCAAAAAGAACACTTCATTGAGACTTTCAATTAGGCAAAACAGTGCAGAAAGCAAATGAAACCATTGACTCTTTTTACACTCGACTCAGAAGCTTAGCAGCTAACTGTGACTTCCATGATATGGACAAAGAAAATTCTGTCACAAATAATTCAAGGATGTACGTCATCACGTGTTCGTCGCAAGGCTCTCAAGGACAACTCACCCTGAAGCAGGTCTTGGTGAAGCCGCAGTTTGAACTTTCAAGAAAGTAGAGCCAGTGCCATAGAAAGCTCTGCAGCTGCCAACGCCATTGCTGGTGAAGATGTTGACTGTGCTGCCTATTCAGTCAGAGGTGGTCGACGCCCGAGACGTGGTCAACGCTCCAGAGGTCCAGGTCACCATCCAGCAGCCAATACAGGTCAACAACCGGCCCACAGCTCACATCGTGGTCGCCCTGCCTATGGCCGCAACCCCAGATCCAGCCGTGGTTCCCGCTATCATACTTCAAATCAGAGCGACAACACCGCACCCTGCCGTTACTGTGGTGGCCCAGTGACCCATACACTATGTCTGCAACGGGGAAAGAGTGTCGCTCTGCAGAAAGCCAAATCACTTCGCACGTGTCTGTGAGTCTGCCCAGAGCCAGAAAATAAGGCAAATTGACCATATGCACGTTCACACAGCTGCTGACGATGCAGACAGCTCCAGCGAAGAGATTTTTAGCATCAACCGAAAAGCGTGCATCAAAAGCGCCAATTTTGATGTGTGCCTAGGTGGCACCGTGACCAGCTTCATTATCGACCAGGGGCGACGGTGAATATTGTCACAACAGACACATTCAAGAAGCTTGCAACAGTGTGACATTGTATGGGCCTTGCCCGAAGGTCTACGCCTACGGTTCGAAAACGCCACTTCCAGTCAAGGGCTGCATACAGACGAACATTGCCTACAAAGAAAAGCAAACACGCGCAAAATTCTATGTAGTGGAAGCTGAAAACACCGACAATCTCCTCAGCGCAGACACAGCCCAAGCGCTTAACATCATTCAGTTCGCCCTGGCCTCCAAGACATCGACAGGCATCATTGATGACTTTCCAAACCTATTTGATGGAAAATCAGGGAAAATCGAAGGTGTTCAAATCAAAAATGCACATCGACGAGTCTGTGCAGCCTGTGCATCAACGACACAGACGCATCCCCTTCCACATACGAAAAGACGTGGAACGAGAGTTGGAACGACTAGAGAAAGACGACATCATTGAGAAGGTGTCTGGCCCAACACCGTGGGTTTCCCCGACCGTAGTAGTCCCCAAGAAACAGGGGGGTGTTCGTCTATGCATCGACATGCGAGAAGCAAATAAGGCTATCCAGAGGGAAAAAACACCCCATGCCGACCATAGATGAACTGATCGCCGACTTGAATGGGTCCACCGTTTTCAGCAAATTAGACCTGTCAGGTGCATACCACCAACTACAACTCCACCCAGACAGCAAGTATATCACACATTCTCTACACATGTTGGCCTTCGGCGGTACAAAAGACTTTTGTTCGGCGTAAACGCAGCAGTTGAAATTTTTCAAAACGCCATTGCTGAGATCCTACAAGATATCCCAGGGGCCAGAAATTTGAGTGATGACATCATCGTGCATGGTGCCACGGAAGCTGAGCATGACGAAAGCCTTCGGAAGACCTTGAACAGCTGAACGAAGTTGGCGCTAAGCTGAACCGTGGAAAATGTGTCTTTTCGGTGAATGAACTCACTTTCTTCGGCCATGTGTTTGGCCAGAATGGTTTTCCTCAGCAGATCCGGAGAAGATTCAGACAATTGCCCAAGCTCATCCTCCTCAATCTGCAGCCGATGTGAGGTTCCTTTTGGAATGACGCAATTACGTTGCCAGATTCATCCCAGGCTACGCTACAATCACTGAGCCACTGAGACAGCTCACTAAGAAGGACACTGGCTGGGCCTGGGACACCCCTCAGCAAAAGGCCTTCGATGAACTGAAGTGTGCACTGACCAGCGCACGCGTCATGGCTTACTTCAGCCCCCACAAGCAAACGGACATCCTGGTAGACGCCAGTCCAGTAGGTCTTGCAGCCATCATGACCCAAAACGGGCGACCGATCTGCTACGCCAGTCGTGCATTGACGGACACTGAGAAGAGGTACTCGCAAACAGAAAGAGAAATGTTGGCGATAGTCTTCGGTGTCGAGCACTTCCCAAACTGTACATTTTCGGATCCCCATTTGTGTTACACACAGATCACAGCCTCTGATAGGATTTTTGAAGAACCGAAAACCTGCAACTGCTCGAATTGAACGCCTACGCCTTCGTCTCCTGCCCTATGAGATGGATCTAATTCAAACAATTCGAAACGCTTTCTCCCCATCCTCAGATACTTCAGATCAGTCTGTTGTTTTTTAACGGTACCACACTCTGTGAGTTCTTGCCAGTGTTCCGAGCAGACTGTTCGTAAAATCATCACACAGTCTGCGAAAACATCCTGTGACCTTGACCCATTCCCACCCACTCCTCTTTGAACACCTTGACTCTCTCCTTCTACCATCACCAAAATTCTTAACGAGTCTCTGTCTTCTGGCACAGTTCCCACTGAAATTTAAGACCGCCCTTGTTAAACCTCTACTCAAGAAAAGCAGTCTTGATCCCAACGTTCTTAAAAATTACAGACCATCTCAAATCTTCTTTCCTATCCAAAATTCTTGAGAAAGTCATTCTTCAACAGCTCTCTGACCATCTGGCCTCAAACAACCTCCTCACACCACATCAGTCACCTATCGCCCTGGCACAGCACGGAGACCACCATTCTTCGCATTCCTCATGTATTCTAAATTCCTTAGACGAAAACAAAATTTCTGTCCTTCTTTTGCTAGATCTTTCGGAGCCTTTGACACCATAGACCATGAAATCCTTCTCCCCTCGTTGAAATACACATGTGGCATCAGGAAACAGCTTTAAATTGGTTTCGTTCTTATCTTCTAGATAGGAAACAGTTTCATCCAAGTAGGTGACCACCGTTCTGATGAATCTAACCCCAGTTTGGCGTGCCTCAGGATCCGTGCTGGACCTGTCCTCTTAATTTGTACACCACTCCATTGTCTAATGTCATCCACGGCCATTCCGTTTCACACGAAATGTTTGCGGATGATACTCAGCTGCTCCATTTCCCCCTGTCATCGATGACTACACACCCCTTGTTTCACTCTTCAATCTTGTACTCTGATATTGAGACCTGGATGTCAGCAAATAAGCTTAAATTAAACTGTGAGAAGACTGAAGCCATCCGTTTTTCAAGCGTCACATCATGGCCCTGATCCGCTCCCTTCTTCTTGACATTAGGTTCCAGCACTATTGAATTTTCAAACCATGTTCGTGACCTTGGTGTTCTCCTTGATAGTGACCTGTCAATGAAACAGCATGTCACAAAAACTGGTCAGTTAGCTTACATGGAACTTAAACGAATTGCTGCTATTCGACCCTATCTCACTGAAGACGCCACAAAAACCTCGTTTCATCAACATCCTTTCAAGGCTAGATTACTGCAACGTGTTCTCCTTGGCTGTCCCTCAACTGTCATCCAACCCCTCCAACGTTTACAGAACTCTGCCAGCCCGTCTCATTTGCAAATCTCCTAGGACCCAACCCTGCAGCCCTCTCCTGAAAAAGTTGCACGGGCTCCCCGTTGAAGAAAGAATTAAATACAAATGTTGTTGTCTCAGCTTCAAGATTTTCACTGGCGATGCCCCTGCCTATCTTTCCGATTTTCCTTCAAGTATATGTCCCATCACGAACGCTCCGCTCCTCCACCGACACCAGGACCTTCCGCTTTCCAGTTACCGTCCCCATCGTAAACAGCATGGCGAACGAGCTTTCCTCATACGCAGCTCCCAAACTCTGGAATAAACTCCCCTATGACTTAAGACATTCTCAAACCTTTTCTTCCTTCAAAACCTCCCTGAAAACCCACCTTTTCAAACAATACTAAGAAGACAGTCATTACCAGATAGTTGATTGACTCTTGTTGTTTTTGTGGATCGCTTAGTAGTTTGTGTTTGTTGCGGCTGTTGTGTATTGTGAGTCTGTGCGTTGAGAGTGTGTGTGCGCGTGGGAGAGAATGGGAGAGAGCCTTTGTTTTCATTTCTCTGAGCCGTTTTTCAATGCATTTCTTTAACATTTAGCAATTGTATTTTTTCTGCCTTTGTAAACCCGCCTTGTGCCGTGGAAGGCGCTATATAAATCCCATATTATTATTATTTTATCTACGGTACCGTCCTGGCAGAAATGAGCAAAACCCAGCTGACTTCATCAGCAGACATCCCACATCTGAGCCCAGAAGAGAGAACGCATCAGAGGCGTACATCAACTACGTTGCCCAGAATTGCATTCCCAAGGCAATGACTCAAGCAGAAGTTCGAGAAGCTGTCCTGCAAGATGAGACACTACAGGAAGTGATGACAGCGGTGCAGACAGGAAAGTGGCACTCCCCTGACATGAAGGCTTTCGCCCGCTTCAAAGATGAACTGTCTGTACATGATGGACTTTTGCTACGAGGCCACAGACTGGTAATCCCACAGCAACTTCAGCAGAAAGTCATTGACATTGCCCATCAGTCCCACCAGGGAGTTGTCAGAACAAAACAACATCTCCGGGAGAAAGTATGGTTTCCTGGCATTGACAAGAGTGTCGAAGCATCTGTGAAGGCTTGTATCCCATGCCAGTCCTCACACCCAGGTCCCTCTAAGCGAGATCCCCATACTTCCCACCCCACTCCCCTCCAAACCCTGGTCCCGCCTGGCAATGGACTTTGCTGGCCCATTTTCCCCCAGGTGATTATCTCCTAGTCCTGATCGATGAATACAGTCGATACCCTGAAGTGGAAGTCGTCGGATCAACTTCATACAAGACTGTAACTTCCAAACTGGAGACCATCTTCGCACGCCAAGGGCTTCCAGAGGTGATCAAGACAGACAACGGTCCCCCGTTCAACGGAGCGGAATTCTCCACCTTCCTTGAACAACTTGGAATCCAACACAAGAAGGTCACTCCCTTATGGCCTGAGGCAAACGGTGAAGCCGAGCGGTTCATGCGAACTCTCAACAAAAACATCAGAGCCGCCACTGCAGCGAACCTGAACTGGAAGACACGGCTACCAGTTTTCCTGATGCAGTACCGTGCAACACCCCATGCCTCTACCAGTATGTCCCCTTTGAGGCGCTCACCTGCAGGAAAATGAACACTGGCCTCCTGCCGTTGACGCCACTACCACCCTTTCCCCCACTCACCCCCGCATTGCTCTCCATGATGCAAAGAGCAAACAGAAAATGACCTCATATGCCAACGCCAAGCGACATGCCATGCCCCATGATCTTCAGGTTGGAGATCACGTGCTGATCAAGCAGCCAAAGACCAACAAACTCACCCCCTCTTTCAACCCAAACCCTACACAATCATCATGAAGAAGGGAACCATGCTCACAGCCCAGCGTGGTTCGCGGCAAGTCACCCGCAACTCATCACACTTCAAACGCATTTCCCCAACCATCAACCGAGATGAGGACGCAGACAGCGAAGAAGAAGAGAAAGATGAGACGACACCTCCAGCACCAGAACACCCACCACTCCTGAGCGAGCTACGTCACAGCCCGCTCGTCGCCCAACTCAAGATCAACGTAGACCTGCACCTCCGCCTGGTCTTTGCAGTCCGCACCTGGTCCTCACACTCCTGAACCTGGTCTTCGCACTCCTGCACCTGGCCTTCACACTCCCATGCCTGGTCATCGCTTTTCTACACCTGGTCCTCGAGCTCCAGAGATGCCCTCAGCCCAGCCGATGGCCAGACCTGCCCGTGAACGCCGCTTGCCAGAACGACTAAAGGACTTCGTGCTGCAGCCGATCAAGACACTCGCTGTGTGACCGGAGATTCCAGTCCTTGATGTTCCAGGCTCCAGTACTTTGTTTGTGTTGTATTTTGGAGTTAAGCCATATATACTCGCAGTCAAACATTCGCATACACACACAGAACATACAGGAGTTTTCGTTTGTGTTTGAACAGTTTATTCTGACGGTTGTCGCAGTGAAAATTACATTTGGTAATTATATATGAGACTTTAACGGACGAGCTAATGTTGAACTTTGGTGCTAAAGTATTTCTACCACCGTGCAAAGTTACACTTGAATTTTGAACATATCAATGATCCCCGTCCATCAAAGAACTTTGACTTGTTAGTAGTATTTGATCATTACATAGTTAAATGAGTAAGTTTGAATGACTCTAATGATAATAAGTTAACTGATGATTTAAAAGTTTAAGATCTTGCTTCTGGAGTCTGATGACACTTTATTTGAACGTTGATAAAATTAATTTTAATTTGAGACCAACAAATGTAAACTTTGAGTTGAAGTTTATAGTTTATGTTTTCCAGTGCGTTAAAAGAAAAATCTTTAATTAAAGTTGGGAGAGATGTAGTGTCCTTGATGAAACGAAAGTAGAGCCAGGGTGGTCCCCCTTACCGGACAAGTATACATGGATTTACCCAGAATGCTAAGGGAGCTGGAAAAGAAGATGGCAAGAAAATAAATACCTCCAACCGTCACCCTCAAGTCTTTGAAACCCTTATGCATGGCTGTGTTTACACACACACACATTGCAAGCACAACAGACACTAAACAATCGTAAGGCAGCCGGTCCTGACGGTATCATTGGTGAATTATATAAACATTCTTCTGACCAGGTGGTACACTTCTTTCTGAAATTGTTTAATAAATTATTTGATAGTGGTATGTTTTCCGGAAAACTGGACTGAATCAGTTTTTAATGCCATTCTACAAGAAGGGTGATGTAAATAAGCTCAGCAATTACCGAGGGATTCCCCTCAGAGACATTAGTAGTAAATTGTTTGGAATTGTTATTAACCATAGACTGCAGGAATGGGTAGAAGAAAATAATATCACAGGTGATCATCAAGCAAGATTTAAAAAAGGTTATTCTACTATTGACCATATGTTTACTTTTCTCGCACTAGTGCAAAAGCAATTTTCTTATAATAGGAAATTATACGTAGCTTTCAAAGATTTTGAAAAAGCTTTTGACTCCATTAATAGAAATCTTCTCTGGCCTGTTTTACTTAAAAATGATATTAAAGGTAAACTCTATAAATGTGTTAGAAGTATGTATGATAAAGTAATAACAAGGGTTCGTTGTGGAGCGAAAATTACTGACTATATCAACTGTTTGAGGGAAGTAAAACAAGGAGATGCATGCAGCCCTATTTTGTTTTCTTTGTTTATCAACGAGTTAGATATTGAAGTGATTAATAATAGTGGACATGGTGCTTTGCTTTCGATTGATGCTTTTGAATCGTTTATTCTGTGCTGGCTGATGATGTCATTTGATATCAGAAACTGTTATAGGTCTACAAACCCAACTGAATAGTTTACAACGTGCAGCTGGATCCTGCAGTTAAAAGTTAATATGGAAAAAGCAATATCATAGTATTCCGTATAGGAGGATATCTAAGCGCTCGTGAACGGTGGTTGTAGAAAGACAATCTTATGCCAGCGTCAATGCTTATAGTATTTGGGTATAATATTCTCAACACGTTTGAGTTTCGTAAGTGCATGCAAGGACTTGTCTAGTAAGGCCAAAAATGTTTTGATTTCTAAACAAAACTTAAATAAATGTTAGCGAACCGCCCAGAGAACGTGGACAAACGAGTTATAAGACAAAACACGACGCGTTTCGACCTCTTAGGTCTTCGTCTGGTGATAAATAAACAAATAAACGAATATTCGTTTATTTATCACCAGACGAAGACCTAAGAGGTCGAAACGCGTCGTGTTTTGTCTTGTAACTCGTTTGTCCACGTTCTCTGGGCGGTTCGCTAACATTTATTTAAGTTTTGTTTAGATTTCCGCCTGCAGTCGTCTCGCTTTGCAACTAGATCTGTTTTGATTTCTATTATGAAAAAGTTATATACTCTAAATAATTCTTCTTTCGCGTTATTTATGAAACTCTTTGACACCCAGGTTCAGCCGACTGTGCAAAATGGTTCTGAGTTATGGGATTGGAAAAAGCGGCTATTTATTGTGAATCGGTTCATGTTTTCGCTTTGAAGAAGTTCCTGTGTGTTGACAGACGTACTCCAAATGATCTCATTTATGGTGAAACTGGTTGATTTCCTATCTATATTGCTTCTGCCGTCAATATAATCCGATATTGGCTGAAATTGCTTCACATGGAAGATTCCAGATTACCTCGTAAAGCGTATAATATGTTGTATCATCTAGATACTAAAGGAGAAATAATCGGGTAACCAGAGTGCGCCTCTGTCTGTTTGAATACGGATTTGGATTCGTCTGTTGTACCAGCGAGTTGAGAATATAAAAGTCTTTTTACATCTTTTTCGCCAACGATTGATAGATTGCAGATGGCAAAGATGGTCTAATCATATTCATAATAGTGACAGGTTTGATTGTTATAGGAATTTCTCATGTTCTCATGACTTGAAGACTTACTTGAACATAGATATGGATAGGCATTTAAAGCATGTAACAGCAAAATTCAGATTAGGAATATCCGCATTGGCTTGCCATTATTTTAGATATCGAACGTGTAGTACTTGTGATTTGATTTGTCTTCTGTGTAGAGAATCACAGAAAACAGAAATACATTTTGTTCTTCGCTGTCCAGCTCTTAGGAGCATCAGAGAAAAGTTTATTAAGCCCAAATACTGTAGACAGCCATCTTTGTTTAAACTAAATCTGCTTCTAATCATCCACTTCCACTGAAATTGTCAAACCTTTTTCGTTGTTTCTGAACAAAGCCTTTAAACTAGAGAAATTGTTTCTTCTTGAATATGTGACAACGATTTCCTTTTTGATCAATGTCATATGATTGCTTATAATTACTGTGCTTTACATGTTCACACACCCCTTCATTATGACTAAGGCCTAAATGAACAAATCATCTGAATCTGAGTCTGAATCTCTCTCTCTCTCTCTCTCCTCTCTCTCTCTGAGTGCTTTAGATCTCTTAATGTAATGAATGCGCTCGCTCTCTCTCGCTCTCTCTCTCTCTCTCTCTCTCTCTTTCTCTCTCTCTCTCTCTCTCCTCTCTCTCTCTCTCTCTCTCTCTCTCTCTCTCTCTCTCTCTCTCTCTCCGCCGTTGATCTTTTGCTGTGATACACGGTTGTTCTTTCTATCTCTCCTCACGCACTACCCCACTCTCAATTTAGCTATGTTATCCTCTCTCTCTCTCTCTCTCTCTCTCTCTCCTCCTCTCTCTCTCTCTCTCTCTCTCTCTCTCTCTGATCTTTCGCTGTGACGTGTGATTTGATTTTGCAATTTACTTTCATCTTCCACGTTTCATCACTTTCTCTTTCAATTCAGACATGCAATTACATATAACGCAGGGAATGTCGGGCCCTTTTTTTGCCCCTGTCACTCTGTGTTTGGGTATTTATCTCCAGTTGTCTTTCTTTTGATGTTGACTGTCGTCACATATTTACTGTTTCTAATAATTGTTTGTTTTTTGTGTTGGTTAATATGTGAAAAAGAAGAGGTGGGTGACAGGGGTTTGGGCAGGAGAGAGAGAGAGAGATAAACGATAACGATAACGATAACGAAAATTTATTCAGAAAGGCCACAGCCCCATTTGAAGGGGGTGAGTAATAAAGAACATAGTTAAACAAGGTATTTCATCACAAAAATTTAAACATTCTCAACATATGCAAATTACCTATGTCAAATCACTCCTTCTTTTAAATGATTTGTACAGATATAAAGCAAGATTTCTTGCAACGTTGTAATTTTTTGACGACAAAAGACAGACTAACTTGAACAGTGCTGGACGTCGATAATATTTTAACGGAATAAGTTTTTGTCGTAGGTCAGCCAGAACAGGACATAAGAATACAAAATGAAGTTCATTTTCCCTACCAGATTTACACAGTGGACACAACAAATCATTTTCTGTATGGATATTATATCGTTGACGATGCACAGCAATATCCGATACACCAAACCTGAATTTTGTTAATTCAGACCTGATAAATCTATTCAAGTTCAGAGACAAATAAGCTTCTGCTTCTACTAAATAATTACTTTTCAGCAATCTAAATAATGAAAATCGTTCGCTGTTTTGAATATGGCTATCCCAGTCTTGCCATCTACAATCTATTGTTCGTTGCTTGAAACAAGCCAGGAAACTGCTGACACAGCCAACCCCTTGTTCTAACCATACAAACGAAAAACCATAATTACATAAACATTTACGAATGCCCGATGCCCACGTAGTTTTCCCTCTCATATCCAGGTCAAACAATGTTTTATAAGCTTTGGCTGGCAGTCTATGTTGCCCCATACGTAACAGTTTAAGCCAGTATCTTACACATTTTATATATGAATTCAAATAAATAGGGAATCTACCAAGTTCTCCATAAGTCAAGTCATTTGGGTACGCCTATCGACATTCAAAAACCGTTTCATAGCAATAAGTGCAATTTCTCTATGTCATGTCCTTTCTCCAAACCCCAAATCTCAGCGCCATATTGGACTATAGGCTGGACCTGGGTATCAAACATTCTGAAAAATAGTTTTTACTGACTCGTTTTCAAACTTATACAAGACGCTTAAAATGGCCATAACAGCACGCTTCCCTTTACCCACAAGATTTTGGGCAGCAAACGAAAAACTTAGTTTTGTAGAAAAATATAAACCCAGATATTTGTAGGCGTTTACAATCACAATTTAGAATTTCCATAAACCATTTTTCACGCGACGACAAATATCCACCCTTTCGAAAAACTATAATGTTTGTTTTGTCCATGTTTACTTTGAGATGTAATCTCTGCGCCGCTGAGCACAAATTGTTCAACTGGTTTTGAAGCCCTATAACAGTTTCAGACAGTAAAACGATATCATCTGCAAAAAGTAGAATGAATATTTCAATCAAATCAAATGAAACACCATGTTTTCCCTTCTCGATAATTTCCAAAGCTAATTCGTTAATAAACAAAGAGAATAAAACAGGACTACAAACATCACCCTGCTTAACACCCTGTGTACACTAATGTACTCACTAAATTTTGCACCACATCTTATATTAGCTTTAACATCATCATACATACATTTAACACATTTAAATAGTTTACCTCTTCCACAATGTTTTGCCAGTATTGGCCACAGAAGCTTTCTAGAAATAGAATCAAAGGCCTTTTCGAAGTCTATAAATGCAACATATAACTTACGATTATTTGAAAACTGCTTCTGAACAGCAGCCAGTAGAGTGAACAAATGATCGATTGTACTATAACCCTTCTTAAAACCTGCTTGGTATTCACCAGTTATGTTTTTTAATTCGACCCATTCAGATAATCTCTTGTTTATTATAGATCCATAAAGTTTTACTAGCAATATCACACAAGGAGATTCCTCTATAATTATTAGGATTATTTGCGTCACCCTTTTTAAACAGAGGTAAGATGATCGATCTGGTCCAATTCTCGGATAAATTCCTTTTTCAAAAAGAACATTAAATAATTTTACAAGAAAATCGATTGCAAAGTCCCCTAAGTTTTTAAAAAATTCACCAACAAGTCCATCAGGCCCTGCTGCTTTACCATTTTTCAGTTTCCTTATTACAAATTGTACTTCATGCTTTGTAATTGGTCGATCGCAAAATTCAGAATATTCATCATCTAATAATGTTTCATTTTCACCAGTGTCTGTATCAACGCTGATATCCTTTTCCAACACGTTTTTAAAATGGTAATACCATTGCTCCATTGTGATTCTATTCTGCTTCTGTGCTCGTGTTTTAAACGCTTGTTTGACACTTTTCCAAAAATCCTCTGGTTGTCCATATTAGTGACAATTTCTTTAAACATTTTATTATTGTGACTTTTGCTTCCTATATAATAAATTTTTATACTCTGATCGTGATACACAGTATAAGTGTCGGTTATTTTTATCTAAGGTTCTCTTCCATACCCTAAGTAACCTCCTGACATCTTTTTTAGCTCGTAAACACTCTAGATCAAACCAGTCCTTCTGTCTTTTGGTCCTGTTCACACATACTCGTTTTTCCATACATTTACCAGCTTCTTTAACAGTATTGATAAACAAATCAAGAGCATCATTTACATTAATATCTATCAAATTAACAGCATGCAAAACCTTTAATTTCATTTCATCCGAGTGCATCATATTAACGAAGTCCGTGGCGCTATTATTATTCCAAACAAATTTATTTATATACTCTTTCGTTTCTTGCTTTATATTTTCACAATCATTAGAACCAGATGCACCCACATGAAATTCAAGAGGCATGTGGTCTGATTCCATCCGTTCTTTTACATGAAGGCTACAAGAAGATTGTATGAAATCAAAAAGGTCAGAAGAAGCAACAAAATAATCATTCACACTACTACCAGATTCACTGACATAAGTAAAACAGAAATTGTCATCCCCAGGACATACACCGTTTAAAATATATAAATCTAGCGCGTTACACATGTTTAGTAAACTTTTGCCATAAGCATTTAACACTGTATCTTCAGAGTGACGTCTCATTTCAACAATACCAGACTTATCAAACCATGAAAATGCTTTTGTTTGTTCATCAAGTTGCGGTGAAACATCGGCCGTTCGGCCGTTAAAATCACCACACATCAATATTGACATTTTTTCCTTGTAATGCAAATTATCTATTATACAATCCTCCAGTTGATTGATACCATTATCAACATTAAACACAGAATAGTATGGAGACTTTTCTGGGGGAACATACGAACATACATATAGAATATCATTCGCCAAATGAAACAATTTTTTATCAATAACAAACAACAAGACATTATCACGCTCAGTACTCATTTTTGACACATATTTCATGAGATTATTTCTTATCAGACATATTACTCCCCCCGATCTTCTTCCACGCTGAGTGAATTTAACTGCAGCTTAACAAACATGTTATGATCAGAAAACATGGAACACTGAAAATTGTCAACGAAAGTTTCAACAAGACAAATGAAATCAAAGGAAGAAACATATTCAATAACATCAGGATCAGACAGTTTAGAGAGTAAACCACAAATATTCCAATGTAGAAAAGAATAGGTTCTTGTGTTGCGGCCAACATTCTCCGATACAGAATGACAACCATTAATCACCAGAGAAGGCTTCTGTGCTTTCAGAACACTGACACTGTCACACATTTCTTTATTTTCATGCACGCATCCAGACACGCTTTTCACGCTTTCAGAAACGCACAAGGGTGCATGCGTACGACTGTCTTCGCTGTAAACAAACTCCCTCTCCCTATCTGAACACGGACTCGCAATGTCAGATTTTCTATTTTGAATTCCCCGTGCCGTGTTCGCCTGCGCATTGGACCATCCCCTTGAAACCGGGGTCTTTCCAAATGCTGCCCACTTGTATTTACACCTAACCTACTAACACAAAAACTATCTAACTCGTCAAGAACATTTGTTTTACTAGGCCGGCCGTATTCCTATGGTACCTCCACGATGCTTGTTTCATCACCAGGCAAGAAGAATTTCTTCCCTTCGATGACCAGGTGGTCGTAGATCATGGTGGCCCTCTTTCCCTGATCCTTGGCAGCTCTCAGATGAGGTGACAACTTTTTTCTGATTAACCGAACTCGCTGAGAATAGTCCTCTGCCACAAACAGATCAGTCCCTTTCAGTTTCCACTTCGCCTTCAAGATCTTAACTTTTCTTTATAGAATGTACATCTGGCTATCACTGGTGAGTCCCGTTTAGCGTTCACACGATGAACTCTGTCAAAGGAGAAGTCATCAGTCAGATCCATCTTGTCCGTCAGCATGTCCCTCAGAGAACAGGAAAGGGGCATTCTGGCCACTTCCGCCCTCACCCAGTTTCGGCGAAAGTAAACCCAGAATGCCCCTTTCCCTGTTCTCTGACAAGTAAGACTTCAATAACTAAAAAATAACGATTATCTACAAACAAACGTACTGCGTAGGGTTATCCGTTTTTAATACTAATTTACTAAACTTTTCAGATTTCAGTTTTTGTTTTAATCCTATGTTTTTCCTGGTCATTTTCAATAACATCATTTTCGCGCAAACATTCTTCAAATGAGTCTCTGTCTTTCATGTGAAATAAAACTACAGTCTTTAACTGTTCTCTAAAGTCTTTTAAAACTGAGTTATATTTCTGGCATAAATCCACACACTTATCCCAGCATGTCTTCCGCTGAAAGCTAGTTTCGACAAAGTGTTTCCTCTTTTTAACTATGTCTCTTTCTGCCGAACAGTCATCTATAATAAATAGTGTCTGCGTTCCTTCAAACAGTCTATAAAACTGTTCTAAACACTCACTCAGTTTATTGCTAGGATCAACTAAATATATGTCATCATCTGTCCATATAAACCTTCTATTATGATATGCTTTGTTCCATTTAAGTGTTGGACAGAAAATCACAATATGATTAAAATTATAGCGATAAACTGTTTGTAATAGGTCGAGGATAAATATTGTTTTTCCACAACCAGTCTGCCCACAAATTAATGAGCAATGAGGAGTTTTTGTCATAAAGTTTAACTGCTCCATGGTTTTATAGAAGAATTTAATCTAATCCAGTTATTATTTTTATCATACTTTCTGTCAAAACCTGTTCAGTATAATAAAACCCTACAAGACCTAAATGTGTAAGATTAATCCAATTTAGTTCTGTAAGATTGTTTCTATTTAAGTCAACAGTGATTTTGTTGCTTGTTGTTATGATCTTAATATCCTCGCCATTGTGAAGAACGACGATGGTAACGTTAAGACGTTTAACGTCTAAGTTTTGCCAGCTAATATTAATTCCTTTTATAAGGTCGTCACTAACGCCCACAACCCCATCCCTCTCCACATCTTTAAAGACAGAAATTTCAAATATCATTGTGAACGTGTCTCCTAATTTTCTGCTTGGAAAGAACTGTAATTTTGTAGAAGCTTTTTTTACAACTGTTTCTTTTCTGTGGAGGATGTACTGTTTTTTCCCATACGGCGTTATTTCAATTTCTTTTCGACTATTGTTGTCTGGCATAAGACTTACATGTAAAGGGCCAGAGTTGAATGCTTTTCTGAAACTTTTTTGGCGGTCAAAAAATGTAAATGGGCTTATGAATTCAAATTTTATTTCCCATTCTAAATATGGTTCTAAGTGCCATTTGAGGTCAGGTTTTCGAACTATTTTATATTCATACTGTCCAACATTATTTGCTTCTAGATTGCGCAGCTGTTCTAGTTTAGGAAACTTTTTGGTGTCGCCAACCTCTTTGCGTTTATAATCACCATCTTAGTGTACTCAAAACCATACAAAGCGCCTATCTCACCGTTCTGTTCAAAGTCCGCAACATCTGCAAGGTCTTTTAATTCTAAAGTTATACACCTTACAGGCGCTAATGTAACTCCGGATTCTTCTGGCCCACGCGACATTTTTAGTACAGTTTATTATTTTATTTCCAAAACAATGTGTAGGTTATCGCATTTCACAACTTTCCCTGCTTTGTCTGCAATTTTTATATTAAATGATCCAACCCTCCCACAAACTAATCTTTTAAACTGTAAATTAGAGAATTGTATAATTTCATAATCGCAATATGCAGCTTTCCCTGACGGAAGAGCTCTTAAAACAGTTGAGGGCCTTCCATCATATAAGTTTTCATCAGTGCTCAGCTCATCCAAATGAACATAGAGTAATGAATGTAATGCAAGATCGAGCGGATTTGCCCCCTCATAAGTAGTTTTGTTTGGCACAACTCTAAATCTATGATTGTCATCTGCAAAGCCTAACATTTTAGCTAGCTCTACATCAAAAAGGTAATGTGCTACTTCTTCTTCAGGTTTGAATGTTAACATTGTTTTTAGATTTGCATTGTTAAGTTTGAGAGTAATGTCAAAATTACTCATTGCTTCTTTTAGCGAACAAAACCCGTAATAACCATCAGGTATGGTTAACCGACTAACTACCTTCCCTTCTTTATTAACTTTTAGAACTGCATTATTCTCCCTGGCTTCACTTATATTAAACCATACGACTTTGTAAAATATTTCATGAAGCGCAACCATTTTGGCCCCGCATTCGTTATTAATAGCATGTTCTAAAAACGAAGGGCGGTCTTGGGTTGTTATTGTTACAAACATTTTTTAAAACAAATTAAAAATGAGTGCATTCAAATATACTGATGCAAAATATTCTGTTGGGCCGCACTACAATCTTAAAAATATAACAACTGGCACCCTCGACATTTCTGTGACCCAGACTGACACCTTTCATAAAAAGGTAAGTACTCCATTAAACAGATATCTTAACCCTCCTATTAAAAAGACTACATCGCGAAAGCGTGGTTTAGTCATCCGATGCAGTTTTACCAGAACCAGTTAAACTTTGCCGTGTTTTGTGCATCAACTGGGTGTGGAGTGTCGTATGCTGATCATTTAAATCATCCTGGTCCTTTGGTGAGGTCAGTGTATAGATTTCATTTCTATTACACCTTCAGACGTATTTTGACTGAATTGCAAGCGCCATTGCCAAATGACAAACCGTTTAAATCCATTCAGCAACCGAATAGACATGAAGGCTTTTGAAAGGATCTGTAACGAATTCGATATTAACACCAAGACAGACTTTAGACAAAAGTTGGATCTTAATCATGGCTTAGGCACCCCTTATTTTTGGGGCATGCACAGAAAGTTTAAATATGACTGGAATCCTCCTTACACATCTTTCTCTTCAAGCGCAACAGCTTTTCACCTTGGGTCCATAGAGCAAGAGCATAAAACAGCATGGACAACATTTATCTTAGACACTTCTAAGGGCCTAACTAGGGCGGGAATAGAACGAATAAACGACTCTATTCGTACTTACGTTTGGTGTTTGCTAGGGGCGCAAGCACAGGCAAGATCGAGCATAACTGATCCTTCTACTGGCTTTGACGCGCAAAAACAATACTTAGCAAATTTAGAGGACGCCATTAATTCTACAGTTGATTTACCTTCAAGTATTAAAAGATACCAAAATGTTTTACAATACGCAAGATCGAAAGTAGACTTTGCTGTTGGCACTGGTTTATACATGCTGCCTTCTGACCTCAGACTCCAGGTAGAATAATAATAAACTATAATAATGAAATTCTTATAGCAGGCAATGAACAGAAGGTTGGGAAAAACGACATAAATTCTGGGCCAGTAATATTACAAACAATAAAAGAACGCCCAAGATTAAGTCATCTAATCCCCGAAGTCCAAACCCCAAAAGTCATTGAAGGCTCAGCAAAGCTCGCGGACTCTGTTCGCGATGACCATGAATATGAAAAGACAGCGCTTGTTCTTGGATTAACTGGCATAGGATTACTTGGTCTTTATCTTACTAAATAGTAACCCAACTATTACGAGAACTAATGACCATAAGTGCTCGGCCATAAAGCCAACTACTTTGCTTGCAGTAGACAAAAGCCAGCTGGCAATACTCCCCAATATTCCTGGTAAAGCGTCTACGGCTTTACCAGCTAATTTTTTTAATAAACTCGCAAGATGATCAAGCTGTTTTTTTACCCATGATTTATCAGGTGGAGGTGATGGCGATGGAGGCACTGAACTTTGCTCTCCACCACCGCCTGTAATAGCCATCACCAGTGTACTTATTGCAAAACCTAAGGCCGTTATAACGCTTGCTAATGTGACTCCTTGCTCTCTAAACAGTGTTCGTATTCGTTCTGCTAGTGTTGTGTCTTCATATAAAATTTTTTCGATAGTTTCTCTTATTCTATTCACTTGAGTTCGTAATTGGTCCCGGTTAGTAGTCGTCACTTCTAGTCTTGCTGATCTTTCTTGTTCAAGATCTTTTAGTCTTTGGGCTATTCTTTCTTTAATATCAGGCCCTAAGTTGGCGTCATCAGCCTCAACGAGTTTTTCTTTTTCTCTTTTATATGCTCATCTAGTTCACCTAGTTTTGCTAAATTGTTTGTTAATTCGCCTCTGATGGTTCTTAAAGTACGATCAAGGGCTAATAATTCTCGCATAGGCAATGGGGAATCATTAATTGTTTTTAACGCTGTTTCTTCTGAAAAACTGGTTTCTGCTTCTATTGTATTTATTAATTCGCCTGCTGATTGATTTAATTCTTTAAGTTCCATGTTTTGCATTTGGTTATCTGTCGGGAGTTCTTGCAGTGTGTTTTGAAGTTTAGAAACTGCCTCCGCCCTTAATTTTGGCCTAACAAGGCTAAGGCGATTTTGATCTTTCACACTGAGTCTATTTCTAATTGAACCCACGGCTAAAAACTTTGATGGGTCTTTTTTAGTTGTAAGCTGAACAAGTTCTCCTTGATCGTTTTTCACAAACAAATGATCATCTTTTAATTCAAAATCATTTGGGTCTATAAATTCGGGAGGTTCTTGACCTAAACTTTGGTACAATGATTTAACCTTACTTTCTGTTAATTCATGCCGCATTGAGAGCATTGAGCGATGCTGTGTCAAAGGGATCATTTCACTCATGTCGTCTCCACGATCAAAAACATCATAATCTTCTTCGCCTTCAATTCCTGCCATGTTTTTAAATAATTAACTTTTATTTTGCTTCATAAAAATGCCACAACCACACATGGCTCGATTCTTAACCCGCATAGAAAACTGAAAGAGCCCCTTGGCGTGAAGGGAAATAAACGGAATATTATTGTTCCAAATAATCCATCTACTATTGATGCTGATCAAATTCTTACTGTCAAATTTCCAGACCTAGGAGCAGATGAATTGATTGTGCCAGGCTCTGCGCGACTTACTTTTAAAATAGAACTTGAAGCAGCAACAGACCCCAACAGGACAGTTGTCCAGAATCTGGGGCGGGCAATCGTTAAGAAAATTTCTATAAAACTTGAGGGGCAAGAAATATTTTCTTTACATAATGCAGACATATTTTTAACCTATTCTGATCTATGGCTAACCGGGAATGAAAGGGCTGATCTTGCGTTTCAGGGAATCGAAAATGAAGAAGCACTAAAACATAGAATAGGCGCCGCAGATACTAAAGACGTTAAAAAAGCTGTAGCTGTAAAGTTTGCGTATGGAAATCGCTTTTCCATTCCCTTAGATTTTGAGTTGTTAAAAGCGCATGCACCATACTTTCAAGGAGCATTAAAAGACAGATTGTCATATGAACTAACTTTTAATGAATACAAACGGGTTATTAAATCATCAGACACTGAAGCAAAGTACAGCATTTCTGACATCTCGTTAGAGTTTGACGTTGTTAGCAACCATGAATTAGCAAGGCTGATTGAGCACCAATATCAGTCAAGATTAGCAATATATTACGAAAGAGTGATTCATCATACAACATATCCAGAAGCAGGGCAGACACTATATGGAATTTTAGTTTTAGCACTACAGCAAGATCGCTTAAAGGTATTTTATTGCTGTGTGAAGATGAAGAACCGTTCAAAAGAGCAAGTGAAAAGTTTTTTAATCCTAAAATAACGAAAGTGCAATGTACAATTGACGGTAGTCCTAACCAAATATACGCTAGCGGGCTTAGACCTTATCATCATTTTGACGAAATAAGAAAATTGTTTGGGGGTGGGAGGGGTAGAAATCCAAAAGCAGACCTAGTGTCTAAAGATTTACATCTTCACAATGTTAGGCTTGATGATTATTTAACAACAAAATACGGTTTATGGATTGACCTAAGGTCAACAGAGGATAATGAGTTGTATGGAAGCGGGAGAACTGTGAGAGACGTAATAAACATTCAAATTGATAAAGAAGAAGAAGCCGATAAACCACTTAATGTACATTTGTTTTTATTATATGATGCACAGCTAAATATTGAAGCTAACAGATTAGAATATGTATTATACTAAATTATTTTTCATTTTTAAAAAGCATGTCTGTTCAGATTTATCCAAATGTGCCTACAGCGCCGGAGATGCCAAAAGAAGGGATAGCAGGCAATTCTGCTGTTATAGAAAGCCCTAACATAAAAACCTTCAGATTAACAAACATTACACAAATGCAACAAAAACTAGAGCAGGACCTTTCAAAATACAGCAAAACCAAACGAAGGTATTCTGCTGCCTTTAATGCTGTTACCTATGTTAATACTGGAGCATCGACTATAAGTGCTCTATCAGCAGGAACGAGTGTTGGTCTTTTAGCAACGGGCATAGGCGCACCCGCAGCTTTACCTCTAGGAGGTTTGTCTTTAGCTCTCGGTCTGTGTTCATTAGCTGTAGGTGCTGCTAGCAAAAAAATAAAAACTAAACTCCAAAAGCACACAGCTATGGTTCAACTAATAACGGCTAAACTTAGTTCGTTTAAACTGACAATAAATAAAACGCTTGTTGACTCAAACATCACGGATGAAGAATTTAATCGTTTACAGGCCGATTTTGATGACTACAAAAGACAAAAGTTTGATCTTCAAAGAAAAGGGAAGGACAAGTTTTTCTCAACAGCCAGACGCCGAGCAGATAAAAAAGGAATGCTTAAAAAAAGTAAACGAGACATTAAACTCTGCTCTAAACAGCTCACATTAACAACACCAAAAGGTGTGTATACTTTAGTTTATGAGTCCAAGCGCAAAAAGACCGTTGATATTGATTCTGATTAATTATTTTTTTTTTATTTAAATAAATATTTTGGCTTAGAAAAGAAAGACAGCATGGCTAAGATATATGAAGGACAAGACGAATTGTTTGAAGGAATGCTTGAGAGAGAGCGTTTATCAAGAGCACTGAATGATATTGATTTAGAAGTCATTGACCCAACAAACGTACAGGCAAGCGTTGTACATGCAATTCTCAAGTTCCAGGCAAACTAACAATAGACCTGCCAGTTAAAGTAATGTTAGCTGTTTTAATCGACTATATAACAATAAATGAAGAAAATCTAGAAGTCTGGGTCTCAAACTAAACAGCAGACTATTCTTTCTCATAACGACTTAACACCCGGTTGGGCAGACGAACTGCTTACACACAGTTTGACGCTGCCGCTGAAGAAGCTAAAAATGAGAGGCTCTGGTTGGTCAGAGGGCGAAGTCTTAGAGATTAGATTAAAACAGGCTAAGTATGCACCGATTGTAGGCAAGGCTTACATTCCGCTACCTCGGGAGTTGGTTTTAAAGAGAGCAGTTTTAAACATAAAAAATTCAGACAACAAATGTTTCATGTGGTGTATCTTGCAAGGCTGCATCATTGTCCGCGAACACGCAGAAAGAGTGACTAACTATCGGCAATACGCCAAAGATCTTAACTTCAATGGAATATCCTTTCCTGTTAGTGTAGACCAAATTGATCAGTTTGAGAACAAAACAAACCAATAACTGTTAATGTATACACATGGGATGAGGAAACAAATTTGGTGCCAATTAAAGTGTCCAAGAACAGTCCAACAATAGGCGAACCAGACAAAAATCATGTTGACTTACTACTAATGTTTTCACCAGCGGGGCTACCCCATTACACATTGATACGCACATGAGTAGATTATTGAGTTATACTACAAACAAACATAGCAAACAAGAATTCTGCAGAAAATGTTTAACAAGAATTCCATCTGTGCAAGCTGCGAGTGAACATATAAAACATTGTAAAAGTTCTGTAGACTGTAATACAGAACTAATTACGCCCCCACCCGGATCTAAAGTTAGTTTTAAGAACTGGAAAAAAACTGCAACATTCTCCATACGTAGTTTACGCCAGACTTTGAATCACTCATTGTTCCTTATGAAGGGCCAGCGCCACAAAAACTTCGAAAAACAGTCTTAATGAGTAATCATCAGATTTGTTCATTTGCCTTCATTGTTGTCAGGTCGGATGGCGTTTATTCAGAACCAGAATTATATAGAGGACCAGATGCTGCAGAAACATTCTTAAAACGCATGCAGCAAGTGCGCAATGACTGTTCTAATAATCTGAATTATCTGAAATCATAATGACGCCTGAAGACCAACAACAGTATGACTCAGCCACACATTGTTGGATTTGCGGTTTAGAGCTAACGCCCAAGAGTGTAAACCCCACAGTAAGAGACCATGATCACATTAGTGGAAAGTTTAGAGGTGCAGCGCACAGTAAATGCAATCTTCAACTAAAGTTTGAACCAAAGACATGGAAGCTGCCCATCTCTTTCATAACTTGCGAGGTTACGACTCTCATCTTATATTGCAAGCAGTAACCAGCGCCTTCAGGGTAGCATGCATTGCACAGTCATCAGAAAGTACATGTGTTTCACTTTAAATAACATGTCTTTCTACGACTCTATGCAACACATGATGGGCTCATTAGAGGCACTAGCTATGTCCTTAAAGTCCTGCCCAATAACGGAAGAATATTTTGACTCAACGCTTGTTAGAAAGGGTGTTTACCCTTATGAAGTACATGAACAGTTGGGAAAGGTTTGACGAGAGGACGCTTCCTCCTAAAGGCCGCGTTCTTTTCTAGTCTTAGAGGAAAGGACATCAGCGACTCCGATTACCAGCATGCTCAAGATGCGTGGCAGAAGTTAGATTGTAAAACGATGGGGACTATCATGACTCCTACTTGATGGCTGATGTATGTTTGTTGGCGGACGTCTTTGAAAATTATAGAAAGACCTGCATGAAACATTACAGTTTGGATCCTGCGCACTATATTTCTGCGCCCGGGATGAGCTGGGACGCTTTCTTAAAGTTTACTGGAGTACAGATTGAATTTATTGTCTGGCCTACCATGATTCAGATGATTGAAAACGGATTGCGCGGAGGAATTAGTATGGCGTCGCATCATTACTGTAAAGCAAACAACAAATACTTGGACGACTATGATCCAAGTAAAAGGTCTAACTATCTCATGTATTTAGATGCAAACAATCTGTATGGATGGGCAATGGCGCAATCACTTCCATTACGCAACTTTAAAATGTACAACAGGTACAAATAATATTCAAAAGGCATTAAGGTGTTGGCAGTTTAACGCCTGATCAACAGCGTGGTTTCATTCTAGAAGTTGACTTAGAATATCCTCAGGAACTCCATGACCTGCATAATGACTATCCATTAGCAGCAGAAAGTCTAAAGATGGATCCAAGAGAACCACCTAAACTTGTGCCTAATCTTCGAGGCAAAAAAAATTATGTCTGTCATTACAGACTTCTACAATTTTATTTAAGACATGGTTTGAAGTTGACAGCAGTTCATCGCATAATTGCTTTTGATCAAGAACAGTTCATGAAACCATACATCATGAAGAACACTGATCTCAGAACTAATCCACAGATGCTTCAGAAAAGACTTTTTTCAAGCTGATGAACAACAGTTGTTTCGGAAAGACTATGGAGAATCCGCACAAGCGCAAAGATGTCAGATTAGTCACCAGAGAGAACGAAGCAATTAAGCTGACTTCAAAACCTAATTATCAGGACTTCAGAAGATTTCATGATCAGCTTTTTGGCATAATGATGAAGAAAAAGAAAGTCAAATTAGACAAACCTGTTTTTATTGGGTTTACTGTTTTAGAATTATCAAAGCTTTTGATGTTAGAGTTTCTTTATGATACTTTAAGCCCTCGTATCCTGAGTCCAGAGTACTTTACACAGATACAGACAGTTTTGTTATAGATATCCCCACTGAAGACATCTATAAAGACATGGAAATGGAAGTAGCTAAAGAGCATGCAGGATGGTATGACACGTCCGATTACCCTAAAGATTCGCCTTTACATTCAATTACTAACAAGAAGGTTTTAGGAAAGATGAAGGATGAATTATCTGGAAAGGTGATCAAGGAGTTTGTTGGTTTAAGGTCAAAAATGTACAGTATTTCGAGCCAGGAGAAAATCATTAAGAAAGCAAAGGGAATATCTCGCAGCGTTGTGCAGTCAAACATATCACATGACAACTACAAAGAAGCATTGTTTGGCAATAAGACTTTTCATCATGACAACGTAAAACTGCGATCTAATCTACATGAGATCAACACAACAGTTGTAACAAAGAAGTCGTTAGATAGAACAAAACACAAAACGGGTGTTTGTTAATCCGGAGTTTTCATATGCAATCGGGCACTGGAGAACCGTAAAATAATTAAAGCGGAACTGTGTCTGGCGGATTATCTGCAGTTCTTCTTTCACAAAAGATCTTTGAGGAGCTGGTTGTTTTGTTGTGTCAGTTTCTCGTAAATAATACACGGGCGGATTCATCTTTACATTCTTTTTATTTCATACGGGTCAACACTCCAAACTGGATCGGTTGCCCTGATGCGAGTGTCCCTTCTGCTTCCCCCGGTAAATAAAGGTACCTTACTTTTAAACCAAACGGTAATAGTTTGCTGGGTGTACTGGAGTCTTCAGCAACATTTATTGTTTTTCTTTTGATTTCTTGTACTGGCTTTAGCCCTTAAATTCTTCATTATTCATTGCGCGCGCAAAACTGAGGGCAGTCTTCTAACCCATTCTGTGTTGCGAGAATTGTCAATCAGCTCTCTGTGATACTGGTAGGAGAAAAGTCTTTCGGCTAACTGTTTGTTAAAGTTTTCAACTAAAGCCTGTGATCTGTGAACTCCTGGAATGCCTCTTCTAATAGTAACTCTGTGTTTTAAACAATAATTGATTCACTTGGCCTTTAATTCTTTCCCATCATCAACTTGAATCATGCGAGGGAAAGTTAGTGGGCCTCGCTGGTATATCAGCTGTATGGCAACAGCAACAGCAGAAGCACTCTTTTGTGTTAATGGCTCCGCATCTTTGTATCTTGAAGCCATGTCAATGACTGTGAGTGCGTACTTAAATCTTTTCGTCTAATCCTATCAGAGGGTAAATATAGAAGATCCATTTGATGGGTGTCGTTTGGAGTTGTATTAACAAAGTGTGGTCTCTGTATTCGTCTAGGGGCAGGTAAATAAATTTGCCAAATCGCTTGTTTAGATAACCATTCTTTTGCTGTTTGTTCACTGACTCCAGCTGCTTGGCTTAGCTTTTGTATTGCTGTGATGCCCTTCCAATATCCTTTGGGCGAATAATAGATTTTGTTCATTTTTTATTCAGCCAATATTATGTGCAACAAAATACACGACGGTCATACCAACGACATAACCACGATTTCTTGCATCTTTTGTTTTTCTGATGGTTGATAAAAGTCACTGAATTTTGGTGGGGGCAATGTCTGGACTGGTTTGCCTGTTACTAGATAATATTGTTTTATTGCTTGATCAACATCTTTAAATATGTAAGCTGCATGCCCCTGTCTTTTCAGTGTGTCATTAATAAAATCTAACTGCTCAAGTCTCTGCTTTTCATAGGCGTCTTGTGCAGCTGCTAGTTCCTCCATAGCTTTGTTATGTCTTTTTCTCTCGCTGTCATCCCGCAGTTTACTAAATGCGAAATTTATTCCGCTAAAAGCAAGCGCATTCACCACAGCGCCGCCTATCATTATTGCGAGTGAAGCCATTTTTTATAAATGTATTTTTTTCTTACATATTTATATTGTCTGGAATTATTCCTTGCTTGACTAGAAAATCTTTCGTGGCAACCGAAGCTGCAATGATAGCAATTAGCTTTGCTGAATCCTCAAAGTCTAGTTTGCCAAGATCTGCTGGTTTAATTCTTAACAAGCTTTTACCGAGCATTGAGTATCCTACACTTAGGCCTCCAATAACAGCAGAATGGTATACAGGTTGGCAATAGTTTTTTTCGGTGCTCATTTTTTAGAATATAAAATATTATAATTTAATAAAAACATGAACAGCGATGATCTCCTACAGCTACAAGGCAGCCTAAACCTTCCTGAACTTATGAATGACCAAGTTGATGATCAAGCTATTATGCCCAAAAAGGAGAGGCTGTATTCTTTGGCAGCATGTGGGAAAACAAAACAGTTCCTCGGAACTGAATTCAGCATAGAACAGATTCAACAGATGCCGCCGCAAGACATTTTAAAGTATCATAACAGGTATGAAGCGCAGCTAGGGTCTAGAATGGTGAAAGTGTGGGGCAAACGGTTCTTAGTTTGTACACTAAACTAGTCAGTAGATTTGCTCCCATTGATTCTGAACAAGATCTTACGTATGATTTAACGCAAGATCCAGTTTTAACAAAGTCATTAGAGTCTCTAGGATGTGATCTATACTACAGATTTGGAACATTGTTATCGCCAGCGATCATGGGATTAATAACTTTTAATCATATAGATTTTGTTTCCTTCAAAATGAACGAGCTGGAAAATCAGCAGAATCAGAAAACACTGAATTCAGGTGGAGAAAGTAACCAAGCTAGAAAATCAGCAGAAAACACTGAATCAGGTGGAGACCATTAAAAATCCTGGGCGTGTTGAAGCAGGAAAAAAATTAGCAGAGTGGAACAGACAAAAAAAAATTAATGTTACAGAATATAACTCATCATGAAAACTAAACACCGCCAACGCCATGAACAAGTTGATTCAATGCCAGCTATAAAAACTCCATGTGATACAAGGGCCCAAAGTCTTCATGGAATATTGAACTTAAAACTGTTGCCATTTTGGCGCCATTGCTGCTGTTGGGGGCAGTTATTACGTTATAAAATATATACACAATGGCAACAGAAAGAAAAAAAAGTTAAAACAACCTGAACCGCTAAATGCAGAAAAAGACAACTGCACGCCAAAACCGCCAATAACAAAGCATCATTTTGATCCATTTATAATGGAATATATTTTAAGAACTTAATTTTAATTTTTTATAAAAATAGATCATGGCGTATTATAAAATGATGGTGTCAATAAATAAAGACCTGGAGTCTATAAAAGACATTTCCATAGACCCGAATTGTAATCAATGCGGTTGCTTCGGATGCAAGACCTTCATTAAGATCTATGCAGAAAACGCTGAGCAAGACATCCTCAACGATGACGCGTTTTTTGAGGCGTGTGTGTACTATATTAGGCATCTGCTATTTAAGATAAAACATAGATTGTATTTTTTGATAATTATAAGATAACTTGAATACGAACTTGGTTGTACTTAAAGGATGACTTAATCAAGAACTTATTAAGAACTTGATCAAGAACTTAATTAAAAACTTAATCAAGAACTTATTAAGAACTTGAAGTATTAATTAAAAACTTAATTAAAAACTTAATTAAGAACTTGGGGTGACTTGAGTGACTTAAGTTAAGAACTTAAGTGTGTGCATGCGTGGGGTGGGGGTGGGGGGAGGAGGTGTGCATGCGTGGGTGGGGGTGGGAGGAGGAGGTGTGCATGCGTGGGGTGGGGGTGGGGCACATCTGTCCCAGTTACAAGCACCACTACATCCTGTTAGACTCATGCTGCTAAATATAGCCGTTCATATATAAACGGTTATTTATAGCAAGGCGGATTTCCCACAGGCCTCTTGCTGCTAAATATAGCCGTTCATATAAAACGGTTATTTATAGCAAGGCGATTTCCCCACAGGCCTCTTGCTGCACTTCACAATAACACTGTTAGCAGCTCCCAACGGCACACCACCACCTCTGCGTAGGCAGCGAGCAAAGTCGACAGGTGGGAGGTTGTAAGGGAGGGGGGTGGGGAAGGGGTGGGAGGGAGAGGAGGAGGGGGTTGTGACGTCAGCAGAGGCGCTGTCTGCCGCGAGCTGGCTTGGCGAGGAAGTGAAACGGTGGTGGCGGACAGAAGAAAGAAAAAAAAGAAGAAAGCTAGGGGGTGCTGTGTGGGCGACAGAGTGAAACACACCACCACTGCCTCCACCCTCACCACCACCCCGCACACACACACACACACACAGCGCGGAGCAGAGCACTCACTCTCTACACTAAAAATAGCCGTTCATGTATAAACGGCTATTTATAGCAAGGCTGACTTCCCACAGGCCGCCACCCGGCTACGCACTACTCTCCATACTGGTAGATGTACTAAGGTCTGCCTAGCCCTATCTAGTTTGTTTGCCAGAACATTCGAAAATCGCCATTCAGTTGCATAAGGGCACACTTGAAGGCAGATGAACTGGTTAGAATTAGAAAAGTAGAAAAGTATACACATCTTAATACACAGATCAGCTTGCTACATAAACACTAAATCTGTAGTTAACAATCAATCAAGTCTAATAAAACTGGGAACATTTTTACTTGGGAGGAACAGCAAAAATGTTTCAAATATAAGTTTTTTAGCATACGAACCAGTCGTGTTTACCTTCGCCTTAAGAAATGAACGCCATGTTTTTTAAACGTGGCTTAGCTGTCTCAAGCCAGCTCCCAACAAATCAACGCGGATGGTTTGTTTTGCTTCGGCCAACTTTCAACAATGCAGCGCCATTTATTAGATAAGAAACCATCTCATCAATAGTCAAACAAGTATTAAAACTGGCAACATCTTGTTTCATTTCCTTGAACCAACAAACCTTTAAGATAGTCTCTCCGGTTTCACAACATGCTTCGCCTACCTTCAAGACAACTACCAGTTAAGCGCAATGAAGAACAGAGAAAGAGGCGGCTCTCGCTGTATAGCGAGGAACGTTTAACAACGCCCGCTGTGCGGGCAGACATGTGAATAGTTGGCTTGCCTTCACTGACTGACTCAACTAATTCTTTCAACAAATACTCTAACATGCAGTTAAGTAAAACTTATGGCCTCGAATAACAAACCTGTTCTTCAGTAACGTTTTAGCCATTTTAAAATAACACAATTAAAACACAGTGGTCACACCAGAGCGCAAACAAAACACAGCCTGTGCAGTAGGCTAGCTCCAACAACAATGACAGCCCCGGTCGTGCCACGTCGACAGCCTCGATCTGATGTGACGACGTGGCAATCTAGACTTTTCCAATGTGGTGCAACCCAATGAGTGTGCTTCGTTTACACAGGACAGGCTAGGTGCAAACTGCCGCGAGCCGTAAATTAAGTGATCGAGTTTCAGCCCCGTGTCTTGCCTGTCTATGTACAAAGTTTGTAGTTGGAAATTAGTCAGAGAAGTGTGCCGATTTTATAGCATTTAATTGAGAGAGAAAGAGAAAGAGTGTGCGTGTGTGGTGTGTGTTGTGTGTGTGTGTGTGTGTGTGTGTGTGTGTGTGTGTGTGTGTTGTGAGTGGGTGCATTTTTGTGTGTTTGTGCATGTGTGTGTGTAGTTTTGAAGTCTTACTTGTCAGAGAACAGGGAAAGGGGCATTCTGGGTTACTTTCGCCCGAACTGAGTGAGGGCGGAAGTGGCCCAGAATGCCCCTTTCCCTGTTCTCTCCCTCAGAAGGTTCATCACATTGCTCAGGCGTCTCCTTTTCAGCTCTGGGAATTCCATGCACAATGATGTTATTTCTCTTTGATCGGCACTCTAAATCGTCCGTTTTTCTTTCTAAAGCTTTCAGTTGTTCCTGCATGCACTTATTCGATTGGTCGAGTTCATAATTTGACTGTCTTAAGATTTCTACTTCTTCAGTAAGAACCTGAACTTGATCTTTTAGAGACAAGAAAGATTCTTTTATCTCCCCGAGGTCTTCTTGAACCTTGTCAAATTTACTCTGCATATTGTCAAACTTCGTGCTCAAGCCGGTCAACATGGTCATGACGTCTGTCAAGGTAACTTCTGACCCCATCTTACTTTGCTCATGCCTGGTTGACTGTCCACTGTACTCCTGACCTGCAACGTCTTTGTCCAGACTCACCCTCGAGCTGCTGCTCGTCAGTCGGGACTGCTTTGCACTGGCAGACTTAGGAGGGCCAGGGTTAAGTTCAATGTCACCGCACTGCATGAGAATACCGCTCCAGAAAAACACAATGAGGGTCAGTCCAACCATGACACCGTCTAGCCGAGATCTCGCCCTTAATGTCCGACATCTCAATTCTTCCTTCTTCTTGGCCCGACGACACATGAAATTCAAAAATACAGTCACGAAACATCCACATGTTGACCGGAACACGAGCGGTACTGCAGGCATGGTCCAACACAGGTACGATGACCAACTGTCAACCCTCAGAGTGACCAACAACAGTCGTACTGTGCAAAAGTAGCGGGACCGATGTCAAACACGTCATGCACTGAAGAGTACACGTACACTCCCCCCGAGAGAGAGAGAGAGAGAGAGAGAGAGAGAGAGAGAGAGAGAGAGGCTGGGGGAGGGGGGCGGGATTGCGTGCTAGATGCATAAAAGTTTTTGTTGTTATTGCCGTTGTTGTTTTTGTTGTTTTGTACACTTTTTTCCCTTTCTGTTGTCACACACTACGAGACGCGCGCTCATGTGTGTGTGTGTGTGTTTGTGCGTGCGTGCGCGCGGGGGGGTCTACTACGTATGTGTACCTGAAGATGTGACCTTCCCTAAATGACATTCATCTGCAAGGTGTCTCCAAAATGGACGCGGGTGGCGACGGGACTAGCACGTCAACGTGCACTCCACAGAAGAGGGAACCAATTCATATGATAGACGTGGGCGGAGTGAAGTTTCCATCCTACTACCGAACCAACCGACCGCTCAAAGAGCACGTGCAGTGTCTCCGCTCTTTGGAGCTGAGAGATGATGACGTCTTCTGTGTGCTTTTCCTAGAGCTGGTAGGCTGTATGAGAGAGAAAGACAGAGAGAGAGAGAGAGAGAGAGAGAGAGAGAGAGAGAGAGAGAGACTGACAGACAAACAGAGACAGACAGACACACAGAGATTCTTTTTTTTTTCAATAGGTTTAACATGTCTGATCCGCTTTACTATGACCATTAATGAATAGATATCATGACAAAATTTAGAACTTTATTGTAGTTCTTCTTGATTCCTCGCTCCCTCGTCTCAGCTATGTTTGGAAATATATGAACATAAGCTATGGCTTTGGAAACGCTCCCAACCTAACATGGCCTTCATAGTCGGAACTGTCAAAACACGGAAGGTCGGAAGCCACTAAAGTTCTGTGAATTATCCGTCAGAGGAGACAAAAATATATAGCGGACAAGAGAATGGAGACAGAAATATATAGTGAGCAAAAGGAGAATGGACAAAATCTCCAATAGTTCTTGTCCAAGGACCAAAACTTGCAAGTCCGATAATTCTTCTTTCCAAGAAACGAAAGTTGCAAGTCGGATAATTCTGCCCAAGAAACAAGACTTGCAAGTCCGATCATTTTTCTGTCCAAGAAACGAAACATGCGAGTCCAATAATTCTTCTGTCCAAGAGACGAAACTTGCAAGTTTGTGAAAGCTTCAATTCCATCAGTATAAACAACCACTCCATGTAGTCATGTCCCGCTCAGCAGGCTAAAAAAAAAAAGAAAGGAGAAAAAAAAAGAAAAAAAGAAAAATCTTTGCAGCAGGGGAGACAAAAGTCAGATTAAAAAAGAGCACACCTGAATAGATCCTCTCATGACGGAAAAGCACCTTCAATACCTGTGTGATCTCTACCAGAACCCCTCTGCTTTTACTCCTTTTGTGTGTGTGTGTTTTTTTTTTCATCCAAGCAGCAGAACAAGTGTATAATGTTTTCAACAGAGCTTAATACCGAAAAAAAAGACCTTTGGCCGTGTTCGAATTGAAGTTTTCTTGCACATCATCCGGAATTATTTTGATATCTGTTTCAGGCAGATAGCCACCCTGTAAAGTGATGCCAGCTGCGCTTTTCTCAGTGTCGTGCTAAAGAAATTCCATTGCTCCGAAACGACAAAGATTTGGGGGGCATGCCCGATCCCCCATCTGCACAGTGGACGACATCTAACGCGGCAAAATCATTCGGGGGTTACTATAAGAAAAAAGTTTTGCGTGCGCGCGCGCGTGTGATGTGGTGTCTGAAAAGGAGAGAGAGAGAGAAAAGAAGGAAAAGGGGAGAGGAGAGAAGAGAGAGAGGAAAAAAGGTGTGTGTGTGTGTGTGTGTGGTGGTGTGTGGGTGGTGTGGGGTGTGGTGTTGGTGTTTGGTGTGTGTGTGTGAAAAAAGTTTAAAAAATTTTTTTTGTGTGTTTGTGCATTTAGCATTACCCGAGCACACCCGCAGGTGTATTTTTTGTCTTTAGGGCGTACAAACATCAGTTTGTGTTGTTACACTTGTATGGTGTGCGCGGGGTCCCAACCGCGTGGTTTTTGGGTGTGTTGTTTTGTGTGTGTGTTGTGTTGGGGTTGTTGTGTCTGTTTGCCCACCCCCTGCGTGCTCGCAGTTTAAAAAAATTTCAACTTTTATGACTAAATTTACGTTGGGGGGGGGGGGGGGGGGGGGGGGGTTTTTTAACAGGGACCCAGGGGAGTGGGAAATGGGGCCATTTTCTTCCCAAAGAGAAAGAGCCCGGGACCGAACCAAAGGAAATGCATGTGGGGGGCACCTCCATCGAAACTTTAGCGGCTGCCCTCCCCCCCGCCTCCTCACACCCACCTGCCCCCCCCCCTTCCCCCAGACAGGTCAAAAGGCAAACAGACAAGGTCTCCACGCGCACCCCAATGTCCCAAGGGACTGTTCGTGTCGGCCCAGCGATGGCTGGGGCGGCGGGAGTTCAAGTACACCTGGAAGAATTCGAGATGATGTTCTCCCCTGACCATGTCTTCTTTTTGGTTTTAAAAATTTGAATGATGTTTCTCTCTGACGCTGTCATTCTTTTTGGTTTTAATTCGGGGGGGGGGGGTTTCCTTGACCTCGTTTTTTTTTTGAAACGGGGTTTTCTTTGACCTTCTTTTTTTTGTTTTAATTGAGATGAGTTTCCTCTGACCATGTCAGTTCTTTTTTTTTAATTTTTAGATGTTTTCCTCTTCCCCATGTCATTCTTTTTTTTTTTAATTCAATGAGGGTTTTCTCTGACGATGTCAGTTCTTTTTTTGTTTTAATTTCGAGATGATGTTTTTCTCTCTGACGATGCAGTTTTTTTTTTTGGGTTTTTAATTTGAGATGATTTTCTCTTGACCATGTCAGTTTTTTTTTTGTTTTAATTCGAGATGATGTTTTTTTCTCTGACCTGTCAGTTTTTTTTTTGTTTTAATTCGAGATGATGTTTCTCTCTGACGCATGTCAGTTCTTTTTTGGTTTTAATTCGAGATGATGTTTCTCTCTGACGCATGTCAGTTCTTTTTTTTGTTTTAATTCGAGATGATGTTTCTCTCTGACGCATGTCAGGTTTTTTTATTTTTTTTTCTTTTTTTTTGTTTTAATTCGAGATGATGTTTCTCTCTGACATGTCAGTTCTTTTTTTGTTTTAATTCGAGATGATGTTTCTCTCTGACGCATGTCAGTTCTTTTTGTGTTTTAATTCGAGATGATGTTTCTCTCTGACGCATGTCAGTTCTTTTTTGGTTTTAATTCGAGATGATGTTTCTCTCTGACGCATGTCAGTTCTTTTTTGGTTTTAATTCGAGATGATGTTTCTCTCTGACGCATGTCAGTTCTTTTTTGGTTTTAATTCGAGATGATGTTTCTCTCTGACGCATGTCAGTTCTTTTTTTTTGTTTTAATTCGAGATGATGTTTCTCTCTGACGCATGTCAGTTCTTTTTTTGTTTTAATTCGAGATGATGTTTCTCTCTGACGCATGTCAGTTCTTTTTTTTGGTTTTAATTCGAGATGATGTTTCTCTCTGACGCATGTCAGTTCTTTTTTTGGTTTTAATTCGAGATGATGTTTCTCTCTGACGCATGTCAGTTCTTTTTTTGTTTTAATTCGAGATGATGTTTCTCTCTGACGCATGTCAGTTCTTTTTTGGTTTTAATTCGAGATGATGTTTCTCTCTGACGCATGTCAGTTCTTTTTGTTTTAATTCGAGATGTGTTTCTCTCTGACGCATGTGAGTTTTTTTGTTTTAATTCGAGATGATGTTTCTCTCTGACGCATGTCAGTTCTTTTTTTGGTTTTAATTCGAGATGATTTTTTCTCTCTGACGCATGTCAGTTTTTTTTGTTTTAATTCGAGATGATGTTTCTCTCTGACGCATGTCAGTTCTTTT